>PVJO010010215.1:0-65317 GCA_004026905.1 Hystrix cristata
GCTCTGTAGTCCTTCTTTAGATACTTGTTAAAATTTGAGTTTGAGAACAACAGACTATAAAGGTGATAACTATAATCCTATGACCTTTCTCCACCTCAGTCCCACAGACAAACTTGTTGTAAGCCCATGTTTCTTCAAGTATGCTGTTTACTTCAGAATGTATTAATAGTGCCCTCTGCTGCCCATAGCACTGCAGTTTAATGGGAAATCTTGGGGTAGAGGAGGTGGGACGTGGGTCTGAGTATCTGGCTCTTCCATTTCTCCCTTTCAACCATACGCACGTTTTCCTCCCAGTTCACAGCTCCATTTTCTCGCCTGCATTGCTTGCTAAGCTCTGAATCATCAGTCTCAACCTTTAATTCAAGATTGTCCCTGGACCTGAACCAAACCATAGATAGATCCTCCATAAAGGTTTTGCAGATGAAAATACACAGTACTCTCGATTTGGATCAACAGCAGGCTGAGATTTGTTCCAGGGCGGCAGAAGCCAAGTCTATTTTCTTGTGTTACAATGTGGGACTCAAGTCATGCCCAGGACTGGTTGAGTGATTTCCTAAATGAGAACAATGTGTGATGTGGCTCACCATGTTGATTTAGTTCATTCGTGTTCCCTTTTTACAGCCAAGTGCAGTTGTAGCTTCCATAGGATGGTATTTGAAATCTGCTCACTTTGTCTTTTGCAGTGGTTACTCCTCCAATTGGAAAAGTGAGTTGTGGAGAAATAATGATATAAAGACTTCTGAAAAATTGAGGCTTCATTTGAATTCTATCCCATTTAGACTTTATCATTTTAGTGTTATTGTAATAACGCCTTTCACAGAAATACAGTGTGGAGAAGTTAGTGATGAAATGGTAAGCGTCCAAAAAAATCTTTGTACACTATTCTTTCTGAGTGCAAGCTGGACACGGGAACACACTGGAGAAATGTGAGACAGTTACTTACTTTCTGCAAAGGAATATGTTCTCTGAGTAGCCTGGCAAGTGGTTGAGACGGATTTGCCCGGAGTCAGTCATACTCCCTCCATACGGTCATTGTGACCAATGTCGGGTGGGCGTGTGCACAGGAAGGTACAATATGAATCCCTGGGTGAAAAATTTAGTTAACTTCTATCACCTCATAGCTGGAGACCTTGGGGATTCCCCAATCATTTATACTGAACACCTGAGTTAACTCAACTAAGAAAGAAATGTACAGTTCATGATTACTACATGTGCTTTTCACACCTGTGATATAACATTGTCTGTAATATTACCTCCACATTGTTGCACAGTCTACTATAGCACAGTGGTTATGAACCCAAGCTCTAGAAGCAGATAGACCTGGATTCGAATCCTAGTTGTGCCAGCTATTACCTCTGCAATGTTGGATCAATTGTCTTTCCTCACTTTCTGTTGATTTCCTTTTCTCCATAGCAGAAATACTCACCTCAATCTAATAGTTATTGTGTGGATAAAGTTGGTAATCCTGCAGGCATTTTGCATAATAGTACAATCATTGTTAGCTGCTATTTTAGTGATGGTGTCAAGGTGGAAAAGAACTGGTCCACTCACTTCAGAAAATTAAATAAGCAGTGAATCCAAGGTAGTGGAGAGCTGAGTTACTCTCTTCCTGCCCCATAAAACAGTTATTCATTTGTATATTCTTGAGAGTCTTCAAGGGTTTTTATATCTTATGTCATTAGGCAATTGTCAGATCTCTATTTCCCAGACATGGGAATTTGCAGGTCTATACAATGTCTGCATTGGAGGATAGTTTTGAGAATTAACTACAATACTGTGTGAGGGCATTGACACATATATAACACTAGGGAACTTAAAATAGAATCATAACTTTTTATCACATCAATAGGAGCATTCAAAGACAAATACCATCATCTACTACTCTCACCACCACTTAATAGAGGAAACTAGAATTGTATACAGTGCCATGAATTTTTCATTTCTTTTTAACATAAGTGGTTAGCTCAGGTGTTTAGGGTACATCCATCTGGGATTCCAGGACCCCCAGTTCTGATGTGGTAGAAGTTAATTAGGTGCTTTTTACCCAAGGGACACAAGCTGTACTGTCCTGGATGCCAACCTAACTAACATTGGTCACAACGGCAACGAGAGAGAGTGTGACTGAAACACTAAAAATGGTTTGTTTCTATGCTGAATAAATTTATTTCCATGGCAAAACTCAAAATATTGTATGTTTTCTGAGAAAGGGTGCTGATTTGAACTTCAGCCAGCTCTTGGGAATCATTAGCACAGAGGTCCTGAAGCTCTTACCTTGTGGATGACTCAATGTCTCAGCAGCCTCCTCCGAGGGAGGACTGGAAACTGAAGCAGACTCAGAACTGCTTTTCTGAAGGTCAGTTGAGTCCCACGTGCTTTTCAGAATGGCCCAAAGGTCTGAGAGCCTGAGGGTGGGATAGAGGGGTGCGTATTTGAGTCAAGCAATTCAAAGTGATTTGAAGAGATTACTGAGGCTTATGTGTCCTTTACTGTAGTGAATAAGCAAGCAGCATGCTGTCCCCAGCGACCAGCACTGATTAGTCATTGCACTCTCTGAGGACGTCCCGGACATGCTAAGGCTGACATGATGTGGTCTTAAGGAGAAAGGACACACTAGCTTCTGGAAAGAGGTCATTTCTGGACAGGGAGGGGGAGGTAGGTGGAGTTATAGTGTATCTATTGCCTTTACAGTGTCTAGTTCTTTTCAGTGCAAGGGAGAGAGAGAGATAGCTCTCTGCACAAAAGGGAATGTGGCCATTGGACATCATTGCAGCTGGTTAGAGAAGGATTATAACCTGCAGTGTTCAAAGGTGTGTTTACAGTACCTCTTCAAATATGATAATCATTCTACGTGGAGACATAGAAGAAATAAAACTAGGCACTTGAGCTACTGTCACAAAAATCATAGCAGGCTTTGGAGCTGGACATGGTATGGAACCTGATTATTTCACTCCTGTACCATATAGGTTGGGACTTATCCTCACCCATCTATCTCCATCTTTTTGCATCTCCCCCAGCACTGGAGCCATCACTCATATGCAGGTATTGAGCTGCTGAAATGTGCTGTAAGGTTAAAGTCCCCACATGATTACTGATACTCAGCATTAAAAAGAATATGACGTATTTCATTAATAATTTTCTTAACTATCTCTTGATGTGTTGACATAATAACATTTCAGATATATTGGATTAAATAAATATTATTATTTTACTTATTTCTTTTCACCTTTTTAAATGTGCCACTAGAACATTTTATTATGTACGCAGCAGTGATTCCCAACCTCTTTAGCACCACGGAGTTGTTTCATGGAAAACAGGTTTTTTGTGGACTAGAGATGGGGAGATGATTTTTGAATGATTTAAATGCATTACATTTATTGTACACTTTATTGCTATCATTATTACATTGTAATATATAATGAAGTAATTATACAATATGCCATAATGCAGAATCCAGTAAATAAAATGATGGGTGGGCCATGCACAAACTAAAATAAGTGTTGAGTTCTGATTGAAAGCCTGTCACCAGATGCAGCTTAAAAAGAAAGAGAAGTCACATGTGACTCAGTGATAGGGTTTTGATATGAATTTGCAAGCACTTGACTTATTCTTGGCCTTGTGCAGTCAAACCTCTCTGCAAATGTTAATTTGTATTTGCAGCCGCCCACCAGGGCTAGGCATCACCACCTAAGCTTCATCTCATTTCAGCAGGCTCATAAAGAGCATGTAACCTAGATCCCTCACATGCACAGTTCACAGTAGGGTTGGTTCCTATGAGAACCTGATAGTACTACTGATCTGACAGGAAGCAGAGCTGAAGCAGTAATGTGGCCAGTGGGGAGCAGCCACAAATACAGATGAAGCTTCCCTTGTTTTCCTACCACACACCCCCTGCTATGCAGTCTACTTCTAATAGGCCATAGACCTGTACTGGTCTGTGGCCCAGTGGTTGGGAACCCGTGGTGTACAACATCCACATAAAATTTCAAGATTCCATTATTCTTTTGGACAATGCTAGTGCTGTTGTATAGAATTTTGACCAGTCAAAAACTATGGGGAGAGAAGTAATGACAAGGAGAATATTATTATGTTCCAGACTCCATGGCTTGTTCTTGAAATTTCTCAGTAGCCCAACAAGTTGACAACTATATTTAGTTTTATGGGTGAGGCATCCAGAGAAGAAATGATTTGCTCAAAGCTCAACAGTTAGTGTATCAAATGGTGATTCAAATTCAGTGTTTGAATTAACAGCCCAGTGTCTTAGCTATTAATTATGGCCTTTGTTGCAGCAAGGTGCTCCGTACTGTCCACCTTGCCAAGTAATTTTGAGGATTAAATACAGTGTTGTGGGTGAATACTCAGTTTAGAGCCTGACACTTAATAAGAGCTCCAGAAATAATTATGGATGCTATTAATGTTAACATAATAATAAGCAGGCGAAGAAGGAGCTGGAGCAGATGAAGAAGAAGTAGGAAGAGGAGGATGATGAGATGAAGGAGAAAGAGAAGTAAGGAGGAGAGGAGGAAAAAGAGGAAAAGAGGAAGAAGATGAGGAAAGGGAGGAAAATTATTGTTATCACCACAACCACCACTACCACTAAAGTCCAGGCTCTATTTTAAGCACTTGACATACATCATGTAATTTAATGCTCACAGTAAGCCTGACCAATGTTCACCCGCCCTTTCAGCTTCTAAATTTTGCTGGTACGAGTGTAGCAAAATCGGTCTGGCACTTGAACATTTATTTCCACATCATGACTCTTCACCACGGTCTGTTGGGTGTGTAGAAAGTTAGCTATGGCAAAGAGGGGGCTGGCAGAAACTGGCAGTAAATGAATAAACTGGAGATGAGAAGGTGGGGCAGGGACTGGGCTCCATAAGAGAGGAATGACTGTCTTAATTTTAGCCTCTGACTCACCCAAGGAAATTGTGAATACTATCCTAGCAGTCAGAGACCCTGAGGATGAGGGAAGGTTTGGCTGTTGAAGAGGTCAGCGAGCTTGATGATCGAAAGAAAGATGATGAAGCCTTACTAAGAAAGATGATAATTTTACACCAGCCAAATGCCAATGGGAATCAAAGGATGGTAGTTTCCTTTAAGGAGATTCTAGAGGCTTATCTCATGTAATTGGTCTTCAGTAGACTGAAGAATCAAGTTTATTGCATTGTGGGGAAATTGCAGTAACACAAAAACCTTGTAATGAGAAGGATATGGGGAAGGTAGTATGTGACTACCTTGCTCTTGGAAACTTCTGGTAACAGAATTCATGCCACAATGTCAGTAGGGGAACTATTTCTCTCAGTCCTTCTGGGCCAGGGAAGTATAGCTGAATGTTGGCTATGTGATACCTCCTTGAATCCACATTCTAACTCTCTGAAGTGTTTATTTTTATCCCTCATTTTACAGGGGAGACCAAATTACTCTGCTGGTCCATTTAATTAGAAATAGACAGATTCCTAAACTAGGTCAGTCTGACTCCCAAACCCTTACTGATTCTGCCATGTCCTGCAGCTTTGCTTTCAATCCCATAGTTATGAGCAGAGTTTTCTTTGCCTACTCCTCTCACAAAGCAGACCTCCCAGAGCACAGAGCTGACTCACTTCAGTTGGCATCCAGGGTAGGTCTTGGAGAGTCCTACGGAAGGAGTAAGGATTGCTGTTTGGTTGAATGTAACTTAGACTTGTTTGGAAACAAACAAGAACAAGTTCTGAAAAAGAATCACAATTTGTTCCCTGTAATCAGCAAAATAGAATTAGGTAGTTGTAAGACAATTAATCATATATATATATAAATATAATTCCATATATACAAATACATGTATATATGCACATAAATATCTAGACATACACATTGAGTTATTAATTAATTAATTTGTTCGTTTGTTTATTGCAGTACTGGGAATTGAAACCAGGGCCTTCACACTGAGCTACATCCCAAGCTTTTTATATTTTTTATTTTGAGATGGGGTCTTGCTAAGTTTTCCAGGCTAGTCTCAAACTGGTAATCTTCCTACCTCAGTTTCCCGGAGTGCTGGAATTACAAGCATGCCACTATACCCAGGTTTTTGTCTGTTATTTTTGATAAAACCTAACTCTTCCTGTATAGCCTCCAAAATGAGTGATTGCTTCTTGCTCTTTTTTTAAAACTAAAATAATGAGTAGGTATAGTTATTAAATTGTTCAAATAGTAATATAGTAATAGAATGCATTCTAATCGTAAATAATACCAACTCCTTAAATGTGGAACTTCCCTGTTCCCTATCATGTTTCTATTGTCATCCTCGCTGGCCTCTTCAAGCCCTGTGCCCTTCCCACTGCTGTCAGCTCAGTGGGACTCTTTGTGACCTTTTCTTCTAGCATTTCATTTACAGGAACATACAGAAATGGATAGTTTCTTTCTTATATTAACAATGAGGTCTTATGCTGAATATTATTCTATAACATCTGTTTTTACATAATGTGACTGTTTTTCCCTACTGGCTATCTGCTACCCCCAAGTTTGGCAGTACCAGAAGCATTCAGCAGTCTTCTGTTGGCAGGCATTTAGGTGGTTTCTTCGTTTTCACTATTGTAAGATTGATTCTTCTGCTTTTATTCTAGGGGATCTTTGATATTTTACAATCAACATATGGCTGAGTAAATTTTTAAGATTTTATGTTGACTTCTTGTTGTCAAGTCCAGAATTTTTATTATGCAATTCACCTTTCGAATTATATGTGTTATCACTCTCTAAATTTTAGTTTGCAAGGCCACACCTATAAAGGTGATTGCCTTTTCTAGACAATACATCTTCATTTTTGTAGCTCAGAGCCAGTAAACGTTAGTGGCCCTCCCTTGGTAGATGAAGTTTGGGACACATAAGCCAAAGGACAAAAGTGACACTTTGGAGATTGTGAGGTTCTTCTCCCCCCACCCTCCTACCCTTTCAAACCCTGTCTGACTGATGGCAGGCATGAAGAACTGGTGACTGTCGAGTGAAACATCAGATGTGTTAATGGGGTAGGCCAGATCTTTCACATTCAGGGTCTTCATTTCGCTGTGGTGGACAGTATAGTTTAGACCCAAGTCAATTGGGATGATTTGGAGATAAACCCTAAATCTGGACCTTGGACCCATCTGTGGCAGTACAGTTTTCAGCAGTCACTCTAAGCAGGTTTCTGTCCACCAGACAGTCTCCAGCTACCCAGTGGCCCACCACCTGGGAGGTGATAATGCCATGTTGCCTGATTTTCCATCCTTGGTAAATGGCCCAAGCAATGTCATGTCTTCTCTTGTCTCTTGTTCTCCACAGATGAATAGTCTCTGACCCTTCCATAGAATAAGTGAGTAAGGGTGTGAAAAGGGGGCCAGAAACACTCTAGTCGTGTTCTCTCCTGAGGAATGGGCTGGAAAGGAGTTCCTGTTTAGAAATATGCAGGCAAGGGAATTGCATGTGCCACAGCATTGTGCGTAATCCAGTCAGCTCTATTTTCCTTAAAATCACAGATTTTAAAAAAAATTATGATAGAGATTTTTGTTTACTGTGGTAGGTTTTAAATAGTGCCCCCCCCCCAGTTTATATTCATATCTAGTATCTGTACCCTGTGAGTGTTCCTTATTCGGGGAAAGGTCTTGGCAGATATAATTAAGGATCTCAAGATGCTATCATCCTAGATTACCCCAGTGGGTCCTACATCCAGTGACAAATGTCCTCATTTGGACAGTAGGCACAGAAGAGGCATATGAAGGTGGAAGCAGAGCTTAGAGGAATGCTTAGTACCACCAGAACCTGGAAAGGCTGGGGCAGGTTCTCCCTCAGAGCCTTCAGAAGGCCCATGGCCCTTCCGACACCTTGATTTCAAGTTTCTGGCTCTAGGACTCTGAAGGAATACACTTTTATTTTCTTAAACCACCAAATTTGATTATTACCCTGGCATCCTGAGGAAATGTACATATTTACCATAAGAATGAAATAAGAGAGTGGTATTCTAGTCTAAATTAGATATATAGACTATCTACATAACACTGTTTGCCTTTGTTTAAAATTCAGCTGTTTCCAGTTAGCATTTATAGCAGGAATTGGCTTTTCCCCTGTTTATGCCCTGTTTATAATTTTCTTTCATGTGAAGCACTTCACCAGGGCTTCTATATGACTCTCCTTACTGATGGCTGCTGTCCTAGGTGCCAGGAAGCACATGATCTTTTCTGCCCACTGCTTTCCATCTCCTTTTGTTCTTGTGCAAAGGGCATCTGGTGTTCCTGCATCATTGCTTTGGTTGTCTATTAGGCTGACTCCTGATTCCATCTCCGTTCTTCTTGGTTAAAGCATGGTGGGGAGGGGATAATAAAGACTACTCATGCCCAGAGCCAGAGTCCTCTACTACGGTCTCTTCTATTCAGAAGGTGTTTACTTGAGAAACTTTTATCACAGTGCTGATAATTCAATTCTTGGCTCACCAGCATTGGCCCCTCTATCATTGTACAAAGTAGCTTTACTATGAGCAAATGTCTCAAGAATCTTTATAGCTTTCTTTCATCCTTTGTTACTAACCAGGGCTTTTAAAGGGGAGTCAAGTCCTTCACACTCTTGGTAGAAGATATATTGAACACCAAATTGAATAAAACAGTGGATAGTTGTTCTTCCAATGAGTAGCTCGTCAGGCTTGCAAGCACTCTTGATCCTCACAGTATCAGGGGAGATGACAGAATAGACTCCTCTGTGGCAGATATTTCCAAGCAGTAGAGGTGGCGAATGTGGTAGATCCCTTCATCAGCCCTCGGGGTGGCTTACAGGGCCAGCTTCCTCAATGTGCCAACAATATATTCACACAGGACTTGGTTTAATGCTCTGCTGTTGCTATCTTGAAATTCTTAATAATTTCTGCATAAGGGGACCCATTTAAAAAATTTTACATTAAAGCTAGTCCTGGAAGCCAGCATGGGTGGAGGCAGCTAAAGTCCCTGGAAAAGTCACTTCCTGCAGAAAGCAATTTCCTCCATGATCTGGGTGTGATGGTGTTTTCCTTTTCAGTACGTCCTGACCAGAAAAACTTCAGGAAGCATTATTTGAAGTTAAACATCTAGGCTTGAGACACTCCACCACCACCTCCATGATTCTGTAATATCTGGAGAGTTTTGCTTATTACAGCTGGAGAATAATACTGCCTCCAGTGGACAGAAGTCAGAGGTTCTGCTAAACATCCTACAATGCTCACCGCAATCCCTACCATGAAAAATTACCTGGCTCCAAATGCCAAGGGTGCCAGAACCTCCCCAGGGTTATCCTTGCACCTGCAGCCCCAGAAGCATGTAGAAGCCTATTGGAAACACAGACTCTCAGGGTGCAACCAGAGCGATTTGAATCACAATTGGTATTTTAACAAGATCGTCAGTTAACTCACGTGCACATTAAAGTTTGAGAAGCCCTGGGCTGGAACAAAACTCATCTGGTTTGCACTGACATGTCTACAGGGCTCCTGATTGGGAGGGCTGTCCTTTGGAGTGGGAGACGCCGGGTTTGGATGGAACAGGAAGTGTGGGCTGAGGAAGGAAAACCTGAAAAGTTATTATGGGACTGGAAGCAGGAGAGGAAAAGATGAGTACAGCCAACTAGCCAAGTACAGAGCAACAGGTCTGGGAGGCAGGGCAGGAGAGAAGATAGGCCAGTCCCCTGGTGGGAAGCTGTGGGGGTAGAGAAGAAGAGGGACTATGGTGCCAGGAGAGGATGGGGCTAGTGGTTCTTCAAATCAAGAAGTGCTAAAGAGTGTGTGGGTCCCCTTTGCAGAGGGCTCATTGTATGCAGGTGGGTTCCTTGTAAAGGAACCTTGCTGGTGAATGCCTGTATTAGGACCCCCAGAAACCACTCTGTGTCTGGTGCTCACAGCAGACTGGGGATGTGGAGATTACTATAGTCTTCCTGTGTTAGTTTTTAGGGCTTCCATAGCAAAGTACCACAGACTAGATAGGTTCAACAATGGAAATTTATTTCCTCACAGCTCTGGAGGCTAGATGGCCAAGATCAAGGTATAGACAGGATTGGTTTCTTCTGAGGCTTTACTCCTTTGTCTATAGATGGCTCTCTTCTCTGTGTGTCCTCACATGGTGCATTAGTTGCTTTTCTAGAGTCAATGGTTTGCAAGAGAGCAGATTTAATTCAGGATATTTACATATTACAACATTCACACACACAAGCCAAATGAAGGAAGAGTGTAGAATGTCTATCTATGCACTGGAGACCCGAAAGATTCAATCAAAGGCTAGGAGGCCATGGCACTGTCCCATGTACATCCATGTCTGCACTAAAAGGCTGAAGAAATCTATCCTGGAGCCAGGGTATGACACCCACAGTGGAGATGAAGACCAGAGCTCACTCAAAACAAACAGCAGCCATTCCTGATGACAGCAAGACCCCGAGTTTCTTCTGCGATGAGAACAGCTGAGTTCCCTTTGGGAAAACCAGACACAACAGAGCGTCTCCTGGGAAACAGCTGGCTCCTATCTTCTGCTCCTGTTCTCTTTTATGTCGTGCTGGCAACAGTCCTCAGGAGGATCTTCTGCACCTAGAACCACACCAACTCAGTCCAGCTGGGCATTCCTGCTCAAGTTGACCATGTCAGTCCACCATACACTGTCATCCTCCTGTTCATGTCTGTGTCCAGATAGTCTCTTCTTTATAAGTAGCCCAAGCATATTGATAGGGCTCAACCTAAGGACCTTGTTCTAACTTATTTACTTCTTTAAAAGAGGTATTTACCTCTTAGTCACTTTTCTCATCACTGGGACAAAATACTTGGCACCCACAACTCAAAGAAGGAGAGATTTCTTTTGGATCACAGTTTCAGAGGTCTCAGTTCACGCGTGGTCAGCTGACTCCAAGGCAGAGACAGCATGGTGGAAGGGTCTGGTGGAAGAAAGCTGCTCATGTCATGGCAGCCAGGAAGTAGAGATGGGAGGAGCTGGGGAAAAGATACGTCTCTCCAGGTCATGCCCCCAGTGACCCATCTAACTAGGCCTCCCTCTTAACGCACATTAAACTACTGAGTGCATTTGTGGATGAATCTGTTCATGGGTATAGTGACCTCATTGTCCAACCACCTCCCCAAAGCTCTGGACACATGAAGGCTTTGAGGTACATTCTAGATTCAGACCATAAGAAGGCCCTATCTCCAAATATAATCTCATTGTGAGGTACTGGGAGTTAGGACTTCAACATGAATTTGGGCAGGTAGTGGGGTACAATTCAGCCTGCTGCCCTCTGCTCCCAGGCATGACGCACCATCCAGGCCTCCCATTGGTTTTCCCTTGTCCTCTTCTCAGGCACTACTCTTGGCCCTTTCCCATGACCCTCCCGCCTGAGACTGAGGTTCACTACTCCTGGGGAGCTCTCCCCACCAAGCAGTCCACTAAAATTAAACATGTGGGTTCTGAGCCCTTGAAGGACAAAGCTGAGTGTGAGCCAAGGCTGAGTTCTCTCCAGAAGGCATTTCCTACCCTTTATGGGCACACCACACTGGGGGTCCCAGGTTAACCAGGGTGATTGTTAGTAAATGGTCAGAGCATGGTTGCCTCAAGGCTCTGATGGATAGGTCATGGGAATATGGATGCAAATGCATTTTTAAAGCACACTGCAGCGATTGTTAGGTATAATGGAAAGTCATTAAGCACATTAGCTGCTGATTTTATAATCAAGTGGGAACATTTTCTGTATGCTAACCTAAGTAACAGGAGATATTGGCCATTTGCAAAACATGTTTCAACAAAAAGATTTAGAGACAAGAAGTGCCTCTCATCTTAATTATTTTTTTGCATCATAAAAACCTCAGGAACAATGCTTCTGCAAAGGCATAATGGATGTGGAGCAGCTGTAGAAAACATCTCACTTTCTTTGTTTGGAAACAATGTTTTACATTTGGAAGGAAAAATCTTGTCCAGCTGATTTTATTCTGAGGAGAAAAGGGATCTGAGAGAGAAATCTGCACTGTCTGTGGAGTGTCTGTGTCCATCAAACACCTGTAGAATTTCAGAGGAAAGGACTGAAGCTGTGCTTGTTCGTTGGGACTGCTTCTTCCAGGTCTCCTCTAGGCCACTGGTTGCTGAGTCTGCACCAGAGGGTGGAGCATGGAACATCACGCCTGCCCTGATTACCGAGAAGCATGCTTTCTGATGAATAGAGAGAGAACGTCTTGTCTCTTACATTGAGCCTCTCACAGGCCATCAGCCTCAGCTTGGACTTAGGTTCCTACAGGCCTTAAGTAAAGTGATGATCAGTCAAACATCAGAAGCAGAGCTATGCTGCTGACTAAGCCACACACACCCAGCCAGGCAGCCTGGCTCGCCCCCAGTGCTCTTAGATGTGAACCCATGGCTAATGTATTCTATGTCCGGAGGGCCTGACAATGGCCAACATAGCCATGGAACCCAGGACATAGCAGCCTCTGCCTCACAGGACAGTTTGTCTATATTTACCTGTGCAAAAAACCACCTCAAATTTAGGGGTTTAACCCACAACCGTCTAGCATTTCTCAGGCGTCACTGGTGATGAGTGAGTTGGGCGGATATTTATGTGGTCAGTTAGCTGATCTACTTGGGGCTAGTTGGTCTAGGATGGTGCTTTTCCCATGTGTCTCCCACATCCTCCTGTCGGTAAACCTGGATACCTCCACATGATCATGGCACAGATCCAAGGGAAAATCAGATTACTCTGGTGCTTTCAATGAAGCACTGATCCCACTGGTGGAAGTAAGTCACAAGAATTAGTGTGAGGGCACTACTAAAAAATCAGTGAGGCACAGGAAATTAGATCTTTAATGCAATCCATAAGGACACAACCACCTATTCTGTAGACTGTCTGATTGCTCTGCTCAGTTCCCCATCTAAGCAAGGTCCAATGGCTCAGATTTCCTTCCCTTTCCTGGAGGGATGAGGTCTTACCCTTCGGACTCCCATTCTGGTCAGAACACTGTCATGAATAAGGGCACCTGACCATGGGCACCTCTGGGGAACTGCCCAAAATTGTTTCCTTCATGCCTGGTACAGGATGGAGACTCAAACAGTACATGACTCAGTGTATTGTTAGATGACACGTTCTTTATTCCCAAGATGCAGTGTGGCTAAATTTGGTTTTATCGTTGTTTAGAATCCCTCACAGAAAAGGCTCCTCTCCAGGGTGCACACTGGTCCCAGTCACATCTGGTACTTCTGTCTGCCTGGCCCAGCACTGACAGCGGCCCTGAGTGAACTGCAGAAAACGGAGTTGTCAAGTAGCAACTGTCTGAGCAATAGACATGGCCCAAGATAAGAACCCCTTGGTTACTTCCTTGAGGTAAGAGAGCTTTCAGCTCCTCAGATTCAATTTTCTCCATTCACCCAGGGAGTTTTAGATCTGGGAAGGACTGATAAGTATTTTGTTCTTTTGCTCAGTGTCTATTTATCACTCCAAATTTTGCCTAACTGCTCCCTTTTCTATTAAGTCTTACGCCAAACAGTCATAATTAGCCAAACCCTTTGTGTATGACCCATTGTGCTTAGTGATAATCACCTTTTTACTCTTTGTTATTCCTTTGTTCACCAAATAACTATTGAATGCTTCCTATGCACCAGACACTATTCAGGCACTGAATAAAGAACAATGGCAAAAGCCAAGCTTTTGCTCTCATGCAGCTTACAGTTAAACAGAAAGTTCAAAAATAATTGTCAAACAAATACATACTATATTGAGTGCAAAGAAGAATAAGGTTAAGTGAGAGATAAAGATGAATGTAGGAGTGTATGCACATGTTTGTGGTGTGTACATATATGGGCTATGTGTCAGCATGTGCACACACACACGTGTGTGTGTGTTTGTGTGTGTATGTGGTTAGAATTTCAAATTAAACAGTTGGTCAAGGAAGCTCTTTCTATCAATTGCATTTGGGCAAAGACTTCAATGATTTGAGGGAGTGGGCTACTGGGTATTTGGGAGGAGCTCCTAGCTGCATATATGACAGTACTGACCTGTTTGAGGAATAGTGAGGCCACTAGTGGGGGTGGGACTGAACAAGGGGGAAAGTAGTAGGTCATGAGATCTGAGAGCTAGTGGGTTCTTGATTGTATTGAGCCTTGTAGGCCAGGTATATAACTTTTAATTTGTTGTAAATGAGATAAGAAGTATGATAAACAGATTGGTTAGTGGAGCTGAGGACAGAAGGAGCATGGGTGTCTACCAGATTTCTGAGTTTAACCCCTGAAAAAATAAAAATGTTATTTATTGAGAATAGAAAAAGTTGAAGGAAAAATCATATTTTAAGGTTGGTTGTTTGGGTGTTGTTGGTGGAGAGAATGGATCAAAAATTCCATTTAGACATATTATATTTGAAATACCCATAAATCTTTGAAGTGGAGGTGTCAAATAGGCAGTTGATTTTTATGAATTTCAAGCTTAGAGGAACATTTGGGGATAGAGGTCTAAACGCAAGAGTCCTCAGTATAAAGATGATGCTTACAGCTGTGTGAATGGATGAATTGTCCAGGAAAGATGCATACATCGAGGACACAGGCTGGAGCCATGAAGCAGCAGCATCCCACCTCCAATGGTGTTCCCTCTTGTCTGGGGCTCGAGCTGGGGAAGAATCATCTTGGCATGTCTGGGTGGTAAATAAACCACTTAGGAAGTGCCCTCTACTATGCAGAACATGACAGGACCCAAACTGATGTTCCGTAGCACATATTCATAATGGAAGATATGATGCTTCTTCAGTAGATGATAAATAAACCCACATATTTAATCAAAGACAGAAGTGATATCAACGTGTGTACTATGATATCCCTTGGCTGAGTATACCCATGAAACTGCTGTAATATGGTTCATCAGATAAATAATGATTGTAGGAAAAGGGTAAATACTTGGGGGAGACAGAAGGAAGTGTACTATATGGAGGGCAAGATGGCCTCCCCAGATTGATTCATTGGCTCTTGTTGACTGTTTCCACACCATAAATCTCAGTTGAAGAGTTTTGCTGTATCCAAAATGAGGGCCCAGAAACTCCAAACAAGAATACAATAGCTCACCAGGGAAGGCATTAACCAACCTAAATGCTGCTTTCTCTCCCTGAAGAAATCTCCTCCATCTGTGCTGGAGTCGTTTTCTCTGCCTTCCTTGGAAAGGAGGAAATTTACACTATCGAAACCAGGATTTGTGTGGCCAACCTGACTTCAGAAATATTAAATAATAAACTTTCCTACCCAAGAACAGAATGAGATCTAAACCCCCACTTCCCTTGCTGAGCAAATGAAGATGGAGCCATATACACAAATGCCTCAAGGAAAAAGGAAATAAGTGTGTTGATCCTTGACCCATGGACTGATCTGATACAAGCTCTCCTTCAAAGATCTTGTCCCCAAGAAACTCATGATAATTGCTTGGTTATTTTCTATGCAGGTTGTTGAAAATGTTCATGCTGCTCTATTCTTGCCATAGGGAGACATATCAGTTAGCTTTTGACCCTGTATTGCTGTGTAACTAGCCATCCCCAAACTTAGTAGCCGTTAATAGTAGGCATTTATTTCTTGCCTACGCATCTGTTGGGCAGCTGAAATTAGCCCATGCATCTCTTCTCCACATATTTTCATTCTTGGGCCTAGGATGAAGTGCTAGCATTTATCTAGAAGGAAGTCTTCTCATAGTGGAGGTTAGAAGTTCTCAAAAGGGTATGTAGTGTTGTATAAAGCTCTTAAAGTCTAGGCCCAGAAACAGTGTCCTGTCACTTCCATCCATATTCCATGGGCCAAAGCAAGTTACTTGACCAAGTCTAGTGGCGTGGGGTGGGAAAGTATACTGTTTCCACGAAGACTGGGAAAATAGAATGAATATGTATTGTATAATAAGCTAATCCCTAGAGGGAAGAATATTAATATTTGTTTTATGGATAAGAAAATTGAAACAAATAAGATCAATGTCATTTCTGTGCAATAGTTCTCAAGTTGGAAATTACAGAAGCCTATTATATTGATTACCAAAAGTGCTACTCTTTCAGGTCTTTGCTATACTTGGTCACCTGATGTATTTACTTTAGAAAGGACTCTCAACCAGCCAAGATTGCACAGCTAGAAACTTAGGTGGGTCAGGGGTGAAGCCCTGGCTATAGGACTCTCAAGTTTATGTGGCTAACTTCTGTGCCAGTTTCCCAGTTAAGCAGATCATTAGCTTTGCAGGCAGCCCCTTCTCCAGGCGGCCTCACAGGGTCATCTCTGGAGACCGGTGGCTGCTTTCTCACAGGCTCTGGTAACTCAGCTTTCCATGAGTGGGCCCAGCTCTCATGCTCCCGAGACCCCAGTTCTGTCCTAAGCCTACCACCCTTACACCCTCCTGCTGCCTGTTCGGCCCCCACCTTGCTCTCACCAGCCCTTCCATTTAGCAGCCTTGGTCTGCCAAGTCACTCACCTGCACCAGAAGGCCACCTCCACTGAAGACACTCTTCTGCCTGTCCTGATGATGGAGAGACTGATTATCCTTGGCTCTGCCCTCACATCGCTGAAGCTGGGATCTGTGGGAAAAATGCAGTCCAGGCTACCATGTCAAACCAGTGGACTTTCCAGAATGATGACGAATGGGCGGCTCTCCCAGCATAATAAGGTGCTGGCTGGCTGACTCCTGCCAAAGGGGTGTAGACACTCCTTTGCTGGCTTTGGCCTTCTTCTTTCTCCTGGGTGCTGCTGAGGTCCTGTCCTTGTCACTTAACCTTGGTGTTAGCTTCTGTGATGGTTGATTGATTATGTCAACGTGTAAGAGAAGCTTAACTAAATTGGTTTAGCAATTCTACACCCTAGGGTGTAGAAGATCCACCCTAGGCCGGCCCATTCTCTAGATGGTATAAAGGGGAAATGAAGAGGAATCTAGCCCAGCCAGTTTCTTTGGGATCGGTTTCGCTTCCTTTGGAGGAGCTCCAGACCTTCACCTGGATACTTCGGACCTCTAGACCTTCGCCTGAACCCTTCAGACCTTCACCTGGATCCTTCAGGCCTCCAGACCTTCGCCTGGATCCTTCGGGCCTCCAGGCCTTCGCCTGGATCCTTTGGGCTTCCAGGCCTTTGCCTGGATCCTTCGGGCCTCCAGACCTTTGCCTGGATCCTTCAGACCTCCAGACCTTCGGCTGGGCCCTCCGGATCTCCATCTTGCAGACGGACCCTCTGCACGCTTCCACGCCTGACTTGTAAGAAGCCCGAGGAAGCCAAATTGTAAGCTCTTAAATATTCATATATCTACCATTGTATCTGTTTCTCTAGAGAATACTGACTAATACAGCTTCCAAGGAGCTCAGAGAACCAGTGAGACCCAGAGAAGTGGCTCAGGGTGAGAGCAGGGATCATCTGTGAATGTTGAACTGTGTTCCCAACCAACCCAGCTGAGCCCTCAGCTGTCCCTGAGTGTCCTGGGCCAGCCTGGGGCAGACCCTAGATTATGGCAGTGTGTAGAGCAGTGGTCAGATGTGTAGCAGCCCTGCTTAGAATGTCTGCTCTGTCACATCCTAGTTGCATCACTGTTCACTTCCCAGTCTCTGCTGGCTGAGTTTCCATGTGTGAATAATGGGACTTTTAAAAATCAGGCCACTCCACAGAGAAAGAGTCAGTTCAAGCACCAGCTTTTAGGACGTCCACCCAGGTCACTGTGTCCTAAGCAGTGCTTGGTCTATAATGTTTTTCAAGAAAATGTTGCTGCTGTGCAGGAAAATTATGGACCCCTGTGCTATGGGGCTTCTTGTAAGCTGGGCTTACAAAAAACACTTTGAGCTTTCCCTCATTCCTCTCTTTGGTGAAAGCCAGTCTGGAGCTTCAGGATAAAGTGAGGTGGGTAGGTTTTCCTGTCAGATGGCTATCAGCTGGCCCTGGGCAGCCTCCATCTCCTGTGTCCATCTGCTCTTCATCTGGGGCAGCTCCTTCTTTCTAGGATGGAGAGATTCAAGTTGCTTTAATAATGAGGGCAATGATGAGGGCAGTGTGGAACACCAAGACACTGGGGAAACCATCCAAACTGCTTTGGCTGTGAGAGGGTGGAAGGGACCCAATGTGCAGTGGATGGGAAGATGGCCCTTGCTATAACGAGGGCCTGCTCTTTCACCATGGTGTAAGCTCTGATCCATGTGGCTTCATCTTTTTAAAATTCTAGTGTAGTGATGGTGAACCTTTTAGAGCTCTCAACGATAACAAACAGTCAGCTGTGGCACTCGTGCCATAGGTTTACCACCACTGGTCTAGTGCTAATGGAAAGTCCAGTCTTTCTTCATGTTTTTAAACAATTAAGGAGTTATCTTGGTTTGGATTCCCTAGAAACAGAGCTGGAGACTAGGATTTGAGTGCAGGGAATTTATTTGGGAAATGATTTTAGTAGGTTCCAGTAGAGGAGAAGGGGAGAGAGACAGGTATGGAGGCTATAGAGAGACATTCGTGAATTAATCCCTGGGACCTGTGACAGTCAAGGCTCTTGGGATGGGGAGGTGATCCAAGTTATCCAGGTGGGTCCAAAATGTAACCAGAAGCTCCTTATAAGAAGGTAGCAAAGGGAGATCAGACCTGGGAGAGGAGAAAGCTACATGACCACAGTGACAGAGATTGATGGTACATCACCAGAAATCAGGGAATTCCAGCAACTGCGGAAGGTTGGAAGGAGCCTGCCTTTGAGCCTCCAGAGGGAGCGCCATCTGGATGACACCTTAACTTGAAACTTTTGGCCTCCAGAAGTGTGAGAGAGTATATTTCTGTTACTTTAACCATCTAGCTTATGATACTTTCTCCTCTAGTGTCCTCAGGAAACCGGAACCACAGGAAAGGAAGGAAGAGGCTCTGGTGTGTTAATGAACTTGTCACCTTGCTGGGGGACTGAGTCCAGTCCATTAAGGGACGCTCCAGGTGCCATACCTCCCAGTTGTCTCAAGGAGGACTAGGACAGTGGAACTTTACCTCACCAAATCTCTTAGGGGATGTCAGAGAGCTAGCTCTTCTTGGGGACATGAGCTCCCTGGCCCTACTGGCCTGCTCTGTGTGCCCCAGGAAAGGGCTGTCTGCTCTGGAGAAGGCCCAAAGCAGAACACCCATTGTGGTTTTCTGCAGCACAAATTGGCCAACATTTTCTGGAATAGTCAGTGTCTGAGGTGAGCATCTGCTCTGGGAGTCCATGGTAGCGGCAGAGGCCAGGTCAACTCGGCTAAACTGTCTTTTCTCCTCATGTCTGGAACGCCACACAGCAATCTTCTTCTCACTCTCCTAGCCCAGGACCCCACCCCCTGCCCAGAACCATCCTGTTCTATTTTCTATGATGCCTGAAAGCTCAATCTGAGCTAGAAAAGGGAAAAGCTGGTGAATTTATACAAAGGTTTTAATATCATCACAATTATAGCAAGAAGCAAAGTGAGAAATGGATTTGGACATAGGATTGTAGAATTGAACTTCCTCCGTGTTACCCCAAATTATGAGTAGAAACATCACCCAGGTGTCTTGATGGCCCACCTTCTCCCCCTGCCATTTATGACTTCCTTAGAGCACATTTCCCTGGAGTTGAGATGTGTTTGGGTGATGTACTGAGAACATCAGGAATATTAACTCCCTGGATAGGGTGCTGCACAGGTTACCCTCAGGTTTAGAAATGATGTTTTACTTAGTCCTGGTGACGAAAGAGAGAAGATGCTATTATATTAACCATTTAAAAATTATTAGCCATTATTAATCACAAACCATTATTAACCAACCCATTTTACAGCAGAGTAAATAGAAGCTTATTGCCTTGCTACTCATAGTGTGGTCCCTCAACCAGCCCTGTCAGAAGCACCTGAGAACTTGTTAGAAACACAGAATCTCAGGTATGGGCTCCGCATTTTACCCAGTTCCCAGGCAGCTCATTAAACTTTGAGAAGGCCTGATGTATTCATTCCACCAAGTGCTAGGCCTTTCCTATGGCTTTGTTGACCTGGGTCTTCTTACAGACTTGAGGGAGGAAGTGGGTGACCGGGAGACACTCTGATCATCTCTTCTAGGGGATATACTGGGCGCTAAAGACATGTTCTTACCACGTCCGGCTGCCTACAGTTGTGGAAGAGACCTCTCCAGCTGCAGCCCAGCTCTCCACTTCTTTGCCCATGTGTGCTGAGCTATGAGAAGTTGCCACACAGTATCATGTGGGCAAGGAGAGACAGGCCACTTCAAATTTTACTGGGGACCAAGACTTCGGGGTCATTTTAGTAAGTTGCCTTCTGGCTACCTCTCTGGCTCCTCTGCTTGCGGTTCTAGGCCGCTGGGGATGAGGCACTTGTGCTTCTCTCTGCTTTCATGCAGAAACCCTTCTCTGCCCCTCTAGGCCCTTGCTCTGGTAGATACTGTCAGAGTCTGTTCCTTAAATCAACTGAGGCTCCAGATAATCCTGTCTTTCCTGTGAGCTCTTTTGAATTCTCTTGTGCATGCAGCATTGTGGAGAAGAGCCACCTTGTTATGCCAAAGCCAGCTTCTCCCATGAGCCTTTGTTACACAAATAAAGTAGATGTTTGCTTTTGTTCCTCATGCTCCACTTTCTTGCACTACGGCACAGGCTTTTAACAGAGTTTATTATAAATGGAAAAGAAAGCCGCTAACACTGCAAAGGGCGCTTGTGCATTCTTCTCCTTCTAGCTCCTGCCCTTCCCTACTGCCTGTGTTTTCGATAATGAATGTCACAGGGGGACAGGGAGATGGATGGGGACTGATAAGTGCAAACTGTTATTGCACTCAGCTCTCTGGAGTCAGTGAGAGGTGCCACCCCCCGAGGCCCTGTGTAGCAAACAGCAGAAGGCACTTCCTCTGCCAGCCTTTGCATCCCTCATGTCACCCACCCCAGAAAGCTTCTCTGTGGTGGGTAGGGATTTGGGACTCTGATTCTGGGTTTGCCACCAATGTGCTGTGGATGTGGAGCCATGGTCACATAACCAAAGCTTCGGGGCTGGGAGCTTCTTCGTGCAGAGTGAAGCTTGCTCTTCCTTCTCCATAAGGTTGCAGGCTGACCTGTTAAGATATTCAATTTTGGATAGGATGAAGTACAACACTCCAAGCTGGATGTAGTGGCTCATGCCTGTAATCCCAGCTCTCAAGATGTTGAGACAGAGGATTGCTACCAGTTTGAGGGCATCCTGGGCTACAGAGTGAGTTCAGGGCCAGCCTGAACTATATCACTGCAGGACCCTGTCAGAAAGAAAGAAAGAAAGGAAGAAAGAAAAGAAGAAAGAAAGGAGGGAGGGAGGGAAGGAAGGAAGGAAGGAAGGAAGGATGGAAGGACGAAAGACACAGAGTGCGGTCTGCTCCAAAGTGCCTCCTATATGTGGCTTTTCTGTCCTGGGGGCCTCCAGAGCATAAGACCACCTTTCTTGCAGCAGGACTTGTGAGATCATAGACATGCAAACATTTGGTAAAATGCTGTGCCTGAATGTGGGGTGGTCATGGTCATTACCCTTGAGTCTGCTGGTCCACAGTGGGTGTTGAGAAGGAAAAGGAGGCCAGGTGAGGGGCTGCAGCTGGGGGGACTTTCAGTTAGCGTAAAAGCTGAAGAGGTTGGGAAGGGAGGACTGTACACTGGAGTGATGCCCACAAAGCCCTTGGTACTCTCAGTGTGTTTTAAGTATTTATTTCATCCCTACTCCCTCATCCGAATCTACTTTGTGTAGTCCTCCTTGCTATGATGAGATTTAAGCTCAAGGCTCCAGTCTACCCTGTTTCATCACTGAGATTATAACCTTCCTGGACAAACATGTCTGTCCCTAATCATAGGGCCTAGAATTACACTGGCCTTTTTTCTTTTCAGTGATGTTTTTCTTTGGACCATTGGCACTTAGGGTCAGCCAGTGAATCTCCATCTTTCCCTTCATAAACTGGTGCCAGCTTGGTTCTCATCCATTCTCCATTTTATATTTTTAAATTAGGAGAAGAACTTCATTCTAATAAGTAATGACACCCTAAAAATTCTAAAATGTTGGCAGCTTGACATGTATGATGAGGTTCTAGACACTTGAAGTGAGATTGGTAAAGTGGTGAACGGAGGTAGAGCAGAGGCCAGGGCCAGATGATAAGAGTACAAGCCTCCCCAAAGGCCTCAGAGGCCCGCCACCTGGTGTCCATGCCTTTGGGTAATCCCCTCTCAAAATGACCAGAGGGCTTATCAAAGATGGACAATGGAACTACTGTTTGTTGACCTTTGAGCTAGGTCATGAAGAGCACAGCAGCTTTCATCCTGGCCTATTGCAAGTCTTTCCCTGGGAAGAGCCAGTCCCATGGCACAGGAAACTAGCAACCCTGTGCAAAAACCCAGATGGGCACTGGGGCCTCCTGCCAATAAGCAGGCGTAGTCATGGGAGGGGCCTGCTTTGAAAGGTTCCCCAGGCCTAGACAAGAATCTTGGTGGTGGTCGACCTAGATCCCCAAGACAGACGCCCAGCTGAGCTTCTCCTGAGTGTCCAATCCATTGAGACTGTAAGTGATCAGAAAGGTTTATTATTGTGTCAAAGCACTGAAGTATTAGGGCAACAATGTAACTAATATAGTGGGTACAAGCTCAGAGTGCCAGGGAGAGCTGAAGGGCAGATTTAGAGAATGCTGGGTTGTGGAAAAGAAAGGCTAGTTTTTGTTTTGCTTTGTTTTTTGGAGAAAATGTAGTTGATGAACGCTGCAACACAGGTGGGAAGTAGGAAAAGAGGGGGAGCATGCTCACCACTCAGAGCCCTGGGCTTCTGCACTCTAGCCTGTCACCCATCAGGTTACAGGCTTTCAGAAATCCGTCGATATAGCCAAAGGCCCTGTGAACATGGTCTTGTGTCCATCACAGGAAGAAAGGTCTGTGACATTCAAAGGGGGAAGATGAAGCCTCATCATGCTCAGCAGGGGAGAGGAAGGTGCTTCTGGCCATAAATTATCAAACTTCAAAAGACTTTTGGAAAAGTATATGGAAAAAGTAGCTTTGAAAAAAGTCTCAGTGTCTGTCCTATAAAGCATGCAGAGTCTCTTAGAGCATGACAGCGTTTGTCCAAGGGAGTGAAGTAACGGAGATCTGTAAAGGAGTTGTGATGTGGTTTCAGCAGAGTCAGACCCTCTGACCCTCTCATGCATGGAGATTTCAAGTTTTGGAAGATGCCAGACGAAGTTCAGTTGACTATGGATTATCACCAGCATGGGGACAGAAACAAAAGCCAGATCATAAGGATCGGGACCTGGGGTGCGAGGGCCAGGGTGTGGGGCCAAGTGAGGATGATCTGACAGTCGCTACAAATGCTGCTGCTCATATTTTTTAGAGGAACTGTTAAGCTTCTGTGACTGGGGTCAGCAATTCTCTGTCAGTCTGGGATTCTCAGGCCCTATTCTTAGAAATTCCCAGTTAACTGGACTCTACTTTCTTATATACCACATGGGCATATAAGAAAAGCTGTTGGCTGGGCCAGGATGAGGCCACAGACATTAGGCAAAGAAGGATTCTGGCACTCGCTGTGCAGGATCCACCCGCCGCAGGCAGCCGAGTGTGGGAACTTCCACTTTCTTCCTGTGCATGTGCCTGTGTCACCCAGATGGTATGTGAAGCTGAGATGGAGAGCGCCTATCAAATTTGATGACACTTAGAATTACTGTTATTTTCAAGACATTACATCTTGTTACCTTTTCAGTAGGCTGAGCCTCTCAATAGTGTTTTTTTCTGATTGAAAATAAAATGCAATCAGTTGAAGACATAAATAACATTAAACAATTTTTAAAAATGCAATGATGACTTCATCCAGGCACTCAAAAATATGGGTCATTTTTAGAGCTCTCTTGGGCAGATCAAATGTTATGGGAGGAATAGGACCTAATCAAGACTAATTTGGTTGCAAGAGCCAAAATCCCACTTGAAGCAACCAAACCAAAGCAAACCAAAGCAAAATGACAAAAAATAGGAGAAAGAATAGATTGAGAAATGTATGGGCTTAATGCATGTTACTTTGACTGAGCGCCCATCTTCCTCTCTCTGTGTTTCTTGGTTTAGATTCTCTAGCGAGAGAGGTGGGTTGGCCAAGGATCCATCAGCGTTTTCCCAGGGAACAGGGTAATGGTGTGCTGGTGGGGCCTGTCCCTGTGCATTGTTATCTTAGAGAAGGTCATGAGCTGGGTAGACATTCCAAAATAACAACAACAGGCCTCCACCCTTGTCGGTTGGCCAGCTTATAACTGCATGCACATTGGTGGCCTGTAAGAATTCTTATGCTAAGCTTGTCGTATTTAGCAAAGCAAAGGAAAAATATAATTATGCAATAATTGAGACATACTTAATACTAAAAATTATTTGTTGTTCATCTGAAATTCATATTTAAATGGGTGTCCTGTCTTTTATCTGGTAACCTACCAAAGGGTTATTCTTCTCCATTTGGGCTATCAGAAAGACTGGAAAAAATTTAAACTCTGTGTCTCAGACTAACTAGTCTGTGTCCAAGGGCGGCGTGGGTTCATGTCCTGCTTGGTTTCTGTGATCTGCCTTCATTTTCAAGAGAGGCAGCCTGGCATGATGAGAAGGCAGAGGCCCTGGTGCTGAGGTCTGGACCTATCGCTTAGGGACTGAGGGGAACTGGGCAGCCATCTGGCTCCAAGGTCCCCTGTTTCCTCATCTAGGAATGAAGCTCAGCCTTGCCTGTTCCAGAGGACTGCTGTGAGGTCCATTCCGGTCGTCACAGATGCAGAACTTCCTTCTTTTTTAATCTAAATAATCTTTTATTGTGTGTATATGCCACATTTTCTTTATCTTTTTATCCGCTGATGGACACCTAGATTGTTTCCATATCTTGGCTATTGTGAATAATGCTGGGATAAACATAATAGTGCAGACATCTCTTTGAGATACTGAATGCAATTCCTTTGGATAAATACCCACAAGGGCTAAGTGAAATAAGTCAGACACAGAAAGATAAATACTGTCTGATCTCACTTATATGTGGAATCTGAAATAGTCAAACTGATAGAAGCAAAGAGTAGAACCAGCAGTACCGGGGACTGAGGACGGGGGACGTGGGGAGATGCTGGCCAAGGGGTACAAAGTTTCAGAGATACAAGATGATACATTCTAGAGAGCTAAGGTACAGCATGGTGAAGGTGATTAATAGTATTGAACTGTGTCTAGAAATTTGCTAAGGGAGGAGCTTGGCAGTTCTTACTACGCACACACACGCGCATGTGTAACTATGTGAGATGAAGAATATGTTAATTATCATGATTGTGATGATTATTTCACAATGTACATATTCATCAAATCATCACACTGTATACCTTAAATGTATACAATTAGACATTAAAAAAACATTGCTGTGAAAAATAAGTTCATGCAGGTAAAAATACCCAAGCAGGAAACCTGCCATGTAGCAGGTGCATGGGTAACACATGTCCCTGCTCTTTCCTACTCACCATTCAAACAGAAACACCAGGATCAATTATTATTTATTGAGTAGCTATTATTATTTATAGCAGATAGGGGATAATGTGCTGTGCATCATTGTGTCATTTAGTTCTTGAAATGGTTAGGTTGGTATGACAGCGATACAACGAGATGGAGCTGAATGACAGAGCCGGGATACAAACGCTGCACAGGGTCTGTGTTGTCTGCTTGCTCCTTCCACTTAGAAAGCGTGCATCTCATTGTGGGTCTGGAGTGTGGGATCCGCCCTCCATCCAAGTCTGAATGCAGCCACTCATTCATTAATACTTGCTGAGTGTCTGTGCTGTTGCGGGCTCTCTGCTGGACCTGGGGATGCAGTGAAGAGCAAGGCAAAGTCCCTCCCCCATGGAGTTCCAGTCCCAGTGAGGAACAGGCAATAAACAAGTAAACAGACAGATACTGGTGACGTGTAGTGTCTTACTGTGGTATGCAACTCAAAGAGAATTAAATAGAAGAACCAGAGATGTGACTGGAGTTTATTACAGGCGGAAGAAGGATATTTAAAACAAAAGCGTGCATGGAGGGCTTCTTTGAGGAGGTAACATGTAAGCAGAGACCTCAAGTGAGCATATAGAGTTGTGGGCAGAGGGCTGGTGGGGACAAGGGCAAGCCAGGAGTGGTGGGGGCTCAGAAGATTGTGGTATGAAGCAGAGTGTGCAAGAGAGAGGTAGGAGATGAGGTCAGACCACAGCAAGGAGTCGGGGAATTTATTGCTCCATGATAGAAGATGTACAATGGCCAGGGGCTGTTCTGTTTGTGACCCACAATGCCGAACACAGCTTTGGGAGAAAGGCTGCTGTCTCCAAGGAGCAGAAGCTATGGAAGGAAACCAATCATGCCACTTATCGCCCCAGTTTGAAAAGTAATTGCGGACACATGTGTAAAGGCCAGAGCAATCTTTTCTGCCAATTATGTGCCCTGCTATTAGGCGATTAGAAGCTGGTAAAGTCACGGCGTGAGAGATTAGCCGCACCTCCTCTCCCACCGCCTCTGCTTTTCTGCTGCTTCTAAGGGCACACTGCTCCCAGCCAGGAGCTAGGCCCTGCTTGAGCAGATGTTGTCCCGAATGATATCTCCTACACCCGCTTGTCCTTGTCTACAGAAGGAAAAAAGCTGCAAGAGACCCTCATAGAACTGCACTGAAAAACAAGGCGACAGCATTGCAGACTCTCATTTATGGTGGTCCTTGTGAAAGCTCTTTGATCCTGGGTGTTTCCAAAGCTGGATATCAGACAGGTTGTTCTAGTTCTTGGAGCACTTTCATGCCCAGGCTGCCCTTGCTGTTTTGTTTCTGACTTTGCGCATATGCCCATTTTCTGCAGGCCTTTTATATGAAGTTATCCATCCCCCCATTTCTAAGGCAGTATTTGACCAAGCACCTGTTTTCTGCCTGGCACAGAGCTGCTCTGTGACATTAACAGCGAAATCTACTGGTTAAGAGTTTTTCCGTCAAACAGTCCTGAATTCAAATCCAAACTCAACTCCTATAGTTATTCCTACACTTGCTTGTTTCATCTGAAATATAGGGATGGGGGCAGGATGAAGTTCTCTGTCCCTCTAATTCTGTCCATTTGTCCTCATTCTTAGCCCTGGAGGAGAGGAGATTTTAGTCTAGTACCCCATCCTATTATGGCATGAGAGAAGTCAGAAGAAGACATTGGGTGGCATGGACGCGTCCCACTCTGGAGATGAAGAACTATGGGCAGAGCAGTTCTGCAGCATGTGGCCTCCAGGGAGGGCAAGACTTGAGGGCCTTGGGTGCTGAAAGTGGCTGTAATGCTGGGAGGAAGACAGAGGGCTGACAAGGCAGAAGGGTGTAGAAACAAAAGAAAGAGGCTCCAGAACACACCCACAAGGAGACCGTGTGGCCTGAGAACAGCCAGCCAGGCCATCCTGTGCCAGAGTTGTGTAGCTTGGCTGGCTAAGGAGGTAACCACAGGAACTGTGATACACTTGGGGTCAGATAGTCTCTCGTTAGCTGTATGGCCTTGGGCAAGGCATCCGTCTCATCTGCAAAGCAAGGCTGATGGTAGGGTTTACTTCGTAGGGTAGCTGGAGGGATTCGATGAGTTGATCAATGCAAAATGCTTAGGATCATGACCACCACAGAATCGTCACAGAGTAAACATCAGAAGCTTTGGGATTGTAATTCTCTTCCCAGTACCCTCTCTTCCTTTCCTCCCTGCATTTGTCCAGAATGCTTGCCACCATGTTTTTATGTTGTTTATTGTCCACTCTCTGACCCCAAACTAGGAAGTAAGTTCCTTGAAGTTTAGGATTTTGTTCTGCACTATTTGCTACCATATTTCTAGCTGTTTCCTGGAATGGTCCTTGGCACGCACAGGGGCACAGTCAAGGAGTGTATGGATGAATAAGGAGTGAGTGGATGAATAAATAAATGAAAAAGCAGGTGAATCATTATCCCTTTGACTTTATTGTGCTTGTGGTCAGCTCTGAGTGATAATGAGTGCCTGCCCACCTTTGCTGACTTGGGCATAGCAGCAGTATGTGATGATGGCAGTAGCAGTAACATCCGCTTCTTGAGGGTGTAGGGACGGGTCTGGGAGATGCCCAGGCCCTGCATGGCCCGTGGTGATGTCCAGTTCTGTTGCCTGTTAGTGACATCACTGCTGTGTGAGGTTCATCCCTCCTCCACGACCCTTCCAGGTCTTTCTGGCCATGGCAAGGAACTTGCCCATGATAGGTGTGACTCAGAGACCCCACTCTGGATCTTTGGTTCTATCTCAAGGGCAGCAGAACCCAGCGGTCAGGTCCATAGCTCTCTGGTTGCTGTTCCGTGGAATTCACTAGAGTTTCACCGTCTTGTAACAGGTTACTACTCTTCAAATGCACTGCACCTTAGACTCGACGGGATTGGCTGAGATAGAAATATTTAGAAACTTCTGTGCACACAGATAGTCCACAAAATGCTACAGTGCCCAGTTCTGCCCTTTGAGGGCTAATTCTGAATCTTTGTTGGCCCCTCTCTTCTCCTGAGATACCTTCTCCTTCTTCTGTTGCTGGGTGACAAAGGCCCCTGAGTTCTGGTGGATCCCATGGAACATGAGCATTGGAAGGGAGCTGTGGAATAGCTGACCCTACTCCCTCACAACACAGGCGAGATGTGTTTTCCATGAGCCATGTCATGTGATGCATACAGCCACCTGCCTTATAGAAACCGACCAGCCCTTTCTACAGAAAGGATATCTGGGACTCAGAGAGGAAAGCAGTTCTACAAAGCGGGAAGGGGAAGGATGGGTGCACATCTTTACCAGGTGAAGAGAAGCAGTGTGGCAAGCTGGTCAAGAGTCTTTGTGCTAGACCGCAGGGATCTGCACTCAGGCCCCTTCTCCACCAGCTGCATGCCCCAGTTTACTCCTTTTTAAGTGAGGAGAGTGAGCCTCTGGCCTCTTTATTGTCAGAAGTACTAAACAATCTGATACATAAAATGTACATAGATCAGTGGCTGGCACATTATCAATGAATGTTGATTATTGGTTAATTGTAATAAGCAATACTTAATAAGATAAAATACAGCAATATTTTAAATAAAAATAACACAACAGTAAATTTGAAGATGAAATGATTAACTCTCAATTAATTCTCAGTTAACATCAGTTATTATTTCTGTAGTTATTTCCACCATGTGGCGCAGGGCTTGGCAGAGAGCCAGTACTCAACATTGATGGTTAAGTAGTGTGCCCCGTCTGGCTCTCTGAGTGACACAATAAACAGGGTCTCAGCCTTGGTTACCAGACTCCAGACGCTGTGCCTATTACCACACGTGTAATACCAGAAAGCCAGGGCTGAGCGGGTAGTGATCCATTCTCTGCGATGGCACAGAAAGGCAGGAGGCAGGCGCAGCATCCAGGTGTTCCAATTCCCGGGCCCCTGTGCTTGGTCGCTCCACCTCAGAGCCGGTCTACAGGTCACTGGTTCTCAGGGAAAGGAGACAACCATACATCATATGGAGCTGGTGAGGATTTGATGAAGAAAACAAGAATGTAATGCACGTGAACAACAGCCTCACACTTTAGTAAACCTCACAGCTTGCATGACTATTTTTCATGAGTGCATTTATTAACGCATACATATTATTTTGAAGTCACCTGTGTGCTTGGAACTGGGCCTATTGAGAGTATAGATGAGATCAGACTTGGTTCCCTGCTGCAGGTACTCAAAAGGGACTCCAGTAAATGAACAAAATGTGCTAAATGTGTTTTACCCAGCTGGGTTGATGAGGGGCAACTCCCTGGAGGAGGTGATGGTAAAGGTGGTTCTTTCTTATTATTTTTCCTGTATGTTTGTGGTACATAATAGTTACACACATTCATTTGGAAGTGGTCCTTAATGATGACTGTCCACCAAGTTGACCTGGACTGTTAGAGGAGATAGGTGGTAGAGGCATTGCAAGGAAGCAGCATATGGAAAGGTCCTGAGAACAACGAAGTGGCCTTGCAGGATGTGGGGAGAATGCGAGCATGTTCTATACAGCTAGTGCTTGCATTTTGTTGGAAGAGAGTTTTAAAAGTTGTTTAAAGGTCCATGTACGTAGTATTAAATGCCAAGCCACTTTCATATGCCCGATGGGATTAATTCATTTAGAGGGCCACCAGCCTATCTGCTCTACTCTTAGTCACAAGATTATCCATTTGGACTTGGGGAAATGAGGAGACATGTATGGCTTTCTACAGATACTAAGGGTCAAGAACAAGGTTGCTGTTGCTGTTGTTCACTGGTGAGAAAAATGGTGCCTGGATCATAGTAGATAATTATTGGATGAATTTAAAATTACTCTGGCAACAATATGGAGCCAGTCCGGAGAGTTGGGAAAGATAGGTAACTATGATTAATTAGCTTGATTCCAGAAAAATACTTCCTGTTTCTCATTACTAAAACAATTGTTGACTGAATGAGTGAATGAATAGTTGTCCTATTCTACTGTCTTTGTTATGGCAGTGATGGTTTAGGGGCCTGTGAACCATGCTTGCTTGCTGAGCACAATATGGTGTGTAAGTATGGAATAAATAACCATTTGAACTCCCAAAGAATAATAACTGGGGCAGGAGCACCTTCTAGGAATATGTTAATACCTGTCCTTTACCCACTGGGCTCCATGACAAGCACAAGAATTCTTTGTCTTCTGTCCCAACTCTCTGCGGTCTTCAGATTCTGTAGGGGACAGTGAATCAATAGATTCTTTGCATGAATAGGAACTTGGCACTTTGAAAGGGCTTGGATGAATTGCGGACCTGTCAAGATAGAGAAAATCTCGTTGAAAACACTCCACCCCATCTTGTTCTGGTGTGTATTGGCTTATCTGAGCCTCCCCTGATTCACCTCGGAAAAAAATGAATCCTCAGTTTTCCCTGAGGCCTGTCCCACAGCCCACACGAGGTTGGTCTTAGCAAGGAGAATCGACTGGCTCCCCCTTAGGACTCTGGACCCTTGGTCTTATGTTTTATACAACATGAGTGGCTCAGATGTTCACACTTACTTCTGGCCAGACCTCTGCAGGGTAACTTCTTGGCAGAGACCTGCCGTTATCAGCTGCTGGGCCACTTCGTATTCCTGCTGGGATTCATTAATTTAGACAGCCACCACCCTATCTGCTCTACTCTTGGTTACAAGAGCATTCATTTATTTATTTCTTAATAAATAGATTATTGAGGGGAATGGGAAAAAAAGAAGCAACAAGATATATCATGTACAGGTACAAATCCCCTATGATGAATGCTATCACTATGTACATCTAAAATGTACCAATAAAATAAAATAAAATAAAAAATTAAAAAATAAATAGATTATTGAGTGGTTGTAATGTACCAGGCATGGTTCTAGGTCCTGAGAAAAAATAAACAGATATTTGGTTATCAAAATGGAACTTATAATCCAGTGAGCGAAATAAAGACATAAGGAACTTAACAAAAGATAGAATGGTGACAAATGATAGAAAGTGCCACAAAGAAAACAAATAAGGAAATGAACAGTGAAGGATGAACTGGTGAGGGACAGTTTCCCTTCTGAAGAGATGACATGCAGATGGATTCCAGGGAGATGAGAAGACCCAGAAGTGGGGTAAGAACATTCCAGATAGAGAAACTAAAATGTGCAAAGACCCATGGGTAGGGAAGAACTTGGCATATATGATGGTTGAAAAAAGAGTGCAGTGAGCAAGGCAGGAAAAGGGAATGGAATGAATTTAGGGAAGGAGGCAGGAGGTAACTTTGCAAGACCTTGAAGGCTGTGGCAATCTTTATCTGTCATGTGCTAAGGGAAAATTTTTCAAGTAAAGACGCACCAATTCTTGAGTTTTTATACACTAGAACAGGAACAGTGCAGAAAATTAACATTTGCACGTGGAGGCTTGGGAAGGAATGGGGTACATAATGGTGTTATACTTTGAGAACCACTGCTATGAAAGGGCTGCCGAGATGCCAGAGGGATGCTGGCAGACAACTTTGTCCTCTGCAGTGAATGCAAGTGTTACGAAGAGCTAGCTTGGAGGGCCATGGAGGCCTCTCCCAGGCACCCACACTCCTTGATTGACACATTCCTCTCGTATCTGTTGTCTCAGTGCCAGGCAATGTGCAAGCAGTGAGCATCTAAGAGAGAGAGACAGACCCCGCCTTTGCCCTCAGGAAATTACATACCAGTCACTTAAAACTGACAGAAATGTGGGTTGAGAAACAAGCATCTTGGACTTGCCTTTTTTGGCTCTCATTTGGTTAAATTCCGGTTGCTGTCACATACTCACTATCATTAAAATGTAGTTTACTGTGCTTAACTTGCTTCCACAGATTAACTTTCCCTAACTCATTATAGTGGCCCTGACCTTGATCTATTCATGAAAGACTACAGAAACCATTAACCGTGTGGGTTTCTTTTTATAGGAACAGCACAATTTTATCTGCTAGAGGCATTGGCAGATTTGGATTGCATTGTAAGTAAATGTATCCACTACAAACATTCACAGATCTGCATTGCATTGTAAATAAATTTCCCCAAGTAATTGTTAAGTGATGGTCTTACAATCACACTGGCATGAGAGAAACAGAAAGATTCAGCAGCTTTGCAGTCAGTGTTCAAAAAGGAACCTGGGAATTTGCAAGGAGACAGCCAGTGTGGATTAGGTGGGTGAACACACATGGCCATTTGGTGCACTGAGAGATTATTAGGGACTGGGATTTATAATTATTAAGAACATTAAGTGCTGGTCATGCCCATGTAAGCATCTATGTTGGATGTAAGTGTTTGTGTTTCAGCCCCTTCTCTGAGCCACCCATAGTCCCAAGATGAAGATTTGTTTGTCTATTAGCTATTCCTGGATAACAAACCTCTGCAATAATCTCTGTGTTTTATGATAGGAAGCATTTATTCCTATGGATCTGTGGATTGGCTGGGGCTTGGCTGATCTGATCTTAGTCGGACCGTTCTGCTTTTCACAGCACATCTGGGATGGGCTGGCTCAGCTTCACATTTCTCATCCTCCTTGGACCAGGCACACAGCCAGGGCGTGCTCTTCCCATGCAGATGGCAGCAGGGTGAGAAAGCAGAGAGAAACTCGCGAGGCCTCTTAACTGCACACTGTCACCTCCGTCTCATTTGTTTGCCAACCCAAGCCATATGGATAAGCCCAAAGACAATGATGAGGAACTTCACTCCATTTTTGATGAGGCAAGGATTAGATGCTAGAAAGAATGAAGAACTGGCCCTCGGAACTAAATCTACCAAACTAATAAGTGTGGCTTCCATTCACCTACCCTCACATAGCTTAGGCTGTGTGCCACGCACTGTGCTGGGCAGCAAGGGTGATTGCCACACTTCGGATCTACCCCACTCATGGATTAGGAATCTAGGGACAAGACTTCGTGCTTTTGTTATGATTTTCATGATCTGCACAAGAGTCTTTTTAGAAGTCTCTCTTCTTCACTTCTGCCCCTCAATCCAATCTATTCTCCAAAATGACTCTGAGCCTTATTTTCTTACATACACAAAGTGTATCTTATTATTTCTTTCCCTGTTGCTTAGCTCAGTGGCTAATGTACAATAAGCAGTTTGTGAACATTTCCTACCTAGTGAATGAATGAGACAATAATTGTGAGTTGTGAAGAATTCTCTAGAGTAGTGGTTCTCGAATTATGCTTTCTGAGGGCTTGTAAAACACAGGATACTGGACCCTGCCTCAGAGCTGCCAATCAATGGGTCTGGGGGAGCAGTGAGAATTTGCTGTTCCCGGGTGACACTAATGGTACAGCCTGGAGGCCATGCTGTGAAAACTGCTGTTCTGCCAAATGAGGCTGCGATGGTTCTGTGCAGAAATAGCCCCAGCCACTAATTTTGGGTAAGGGAGACACCTAGAGGGGGGTTTTAACTGCTTCTCATTCACAGATAAAATTGGCGTCTGGATGTCCAGTTTTGCTGCTAAGGAGGAACTAAAGTCCTCAAGACAGGCCAATTTAATAGAAATGGCCTAAGACACACTGCTGGTTTCATCTCACTGCTGTTGTGGAAGTCCTGGTTGTATTAAACATGTTCACAGAGGACATAATACTTGGACAGAACCTAAAAAAGACAAAGGAGAGTTTTCTGTCTTACTCCTGGGTATGTGTGTGTTCTCTGCAGACACTGGGGAAATTCAGAAGAATGTCCTGCCCCAAGTGTCCTCCACAAACACTCTCTAAGCATTGACATACTCACTCTAGCCTCTGCAGCTGCTCTGTGCTGTGTTCGGTCCTAGATTGCGACCATCGTGAGACCTTGCCTCCCAGAAGGCTGAGGCTGAGGATTTGCGGCACAGAAACCATTCGTTCTCCTTCTCAACAAGCCTGTTGAGCACTGCCATGTTGCAGACTCTGTTCTAGAAGGTGAGTTCACAGCTACAAAGACAAAAGTGGGGTTCATCTTCCAGAGGCAGACATAGAACAAGCCTACCAGTGTAACCACTGGTTAGCTATTGCTGCATAACAAGCTGCCCCACGCCTTAGAGCAATGATGTATTCTCAACTCTTATATATGTGGGCCAGCTGCCCTTGACAGGTCCCTGCTGGGTATGCCCTTGTCAAGGTTTGGTGAGGTCCTAGTGAGAGTGACCTGAAACAGCAGGGTCTTTGAAGCCTTGGGTTTATATGTGGCACACCGTCACTTCCTCCTCATTACCCAGTCACATGAGTCTACCCAAGGTCAAGGCCGAGCGTATGGATGCAGGCTGAAGTGAAGAACTGAGACAGTGATGCCAGAGATAGCATATAGTGTAAGGTCCTAGCACAGAGCCCTATGCAAGCACGCAAAACAGCTTCTGACTTTAAGAGCGAGCAGATGTGCTACTTTTTGGCAGCACTTTGGTGGCCAAGGAGACCTGGAGGATGGTGTATGGTCTTGTGAGTGTTGTTCTGTAAGCGCTGAAGTATGTTTGCTCTGTGGCATGAACTTCTGTTCCTGCTACCCAAGCATGTCCCTGTTACAGAGGCCTCCAGGCACACCTAGCAGTTGTGGTGGCTCTCGAGGATACCTGTCTGGTTTGTCACTGTTCTAGAAAATTCTCATCATAGCATCACAAAAATGCCTGCAAAATGCTGGCACAGTCTGAGGAACTTCTCTCTGCTGGGCGACACACACACATGTGCTTGCTCACACAGACACAAGCATATGCGAGCACCCACACGGCCACTGCCGTGGGCTTTGGAATGGCCTCGTCCATGTCAGCCCCTGCGACAACAGTTTCGACCACTGGAGCCCATAGGAGGGCTGGAGCCCATAGGAGGGCAGTTGGATCATCCGGCTCCAATGTCAGACCGGTGGGCCTGGATGGGGGTGTGAACTTCCAGTGTGTACAAAGGCACATGCAGCTTCTCAGGGAAGCCACAGCTGTGACAGCAACTGGGGCTTGATCTGGGGGGATCTGGAGGGGGGACGGGTAGAGAGTGGCTTTACCCGTATTTATTTGCCACTATTGATAATCCATCAGCCAAAAGACAACCATTAAGGGGCTGAGGGAGAAATCAGGCAACATACACACATAAATGGATTTATTCTTCAGAGGTATTTTATCACTGGAAGAAAATGATTTTTTTCTCTTGTCTTTGTTGATCCAAACTTGATCGAATGTCCTTCAGTACAATGCCAGTTCACTGAGTATAGAGGAGAGTAGCGGGTAGAAGGGAACAGTAACACTAATGATTATAACTATATTTGAAATGTTAACATATTAGTATTCCCATTTTATTGATGAGAAAGTGAGGCTTTGAGTAAAAGCAACTTGCTCAATATAAGTAGAGTCTAGAAATTCAAATCTGAATCTCATCATGCTGACAAACCTCTTTCCATCTTCTGAGATGTGAAGTGCTTGGAGGCCTTGAGGCCTCATGGACTTACAGAGATGAGCCTCGGAGCCTAGAGCAGAGGCCTGACATCAAATCCTTCCAGCCCCGCAGACCTCGTATGTAGATGAAGCCAGAAAGGGGTGATTACAAGACTTAGGCATGTCTGCCTGGAATCAGTGCCTTGGCCCAAGTGCTTCTCTGCCTGCCGGTAGATCAGGACTTTGGTGAATGCCTGCTGAATCCCTCAGCTCCAGGGGTTGCTGAGGCTCTCCTGGCATTGTGCTATCTCCATCTCTCCCTCTGCTAGCATGCCTTTCTTGCTCTCTGGCAAATGTAGTTCCTGAGAACACCCCCACCCCAATAAGCCACCTGCACAAATCTGTACCTTGGTACCTATTGCCAGGGAAACCAACCCTTCTCACACTGGCAGTGAAATGCACCAGCCTTGGAGAGAAACATGTCACATTTGTTCACAGTTCTTTGGCTAGATCTAGTTATAGGGTCCCACTCCAAACACGAGGGGGTGGGCAACTATAATCTCGACATTTTCCCAGAAGATAGAACTGGACATGTTTGATTAAAGATAACCATGGAAAGGGCCAGCAGAACTGTCAATCCATGATCCTGCATTGGCCTTTGGTTGTACTCTTGGAGGCTCCCCACTCTGAGAAGTGCTTCCCTTGACTGAGCTGCTGCTTGTGGAAATTGGGCTAGACCTGTATTGTCCTTAGTCACCTCCTGAGTGGTCCTCTCCTCGCTCTCCCTGTCTGCTGATCCATGATATCAGTTCAGCTGTCCCCTGATTGGCAAGATGGCCCCTTCCCTAAAATGGAGAAGAAATAAGGATATTTTGGGATAGCTTGATCCATAGCTGGTTTGACACCAGCACACCCTGCTTTACTCTTAGCAGTGGGCAACATGGCTACCTGGTTCCCAGCTGTCATCATCTGGCGTGTCATCTGTCAAAGACTGTACTTTTTAGAGGCTCAAGGTGGATGGCCCTACTCACACAAGGGAAAGACGAGAGACAGCACTGCTGCCTGCCTTTCACAGTCTCTTCCGGGCATTGTGTTGCCAGCATTGCCATCTTTTAGCTCAGCACTGGCTAAAGCAGCCATATGTCAGACGGCATTGCCTCTGTCTCCAAGACCGGGGGCCCACAGGAGATGACCTTGTGACCAACAGCAGACAGTGAAGGAATGTTAAAGAGCAAATCGGTTTACCTTTATTGAGTAGGTTCTTTGGTCACTTAATCCCTATCACAACCTTATGAGTTGAATACACTTTATATTTTCATTTCACCAGTGGACAAATGGAGGTACAGAGCGTTTGAGTAACTTACTAGTATGTGGCAGAACTGGGGTTTGAGCCTAGGCGGGGGGGGGGCTCCAGACTCTGCCCCTCCTCACCTTCTGCTACTTTTTGATTAAGTCTAGCCATCTATTCCTTTAACACACACTAATCACTGTCCCCATGTTCTAGGCCCTCTGCCAGATGTTGGCACAGAGTCCAAATCCACTGGATCTCAGCATGATCCATTGCTCAGTGTCCTGTTGTAATAGATGTCACATAGTACATTTATTCCCAGTAGTGCTGGAGGAATTATGTTGAGTGACATCATACACATTGTTCTATAACAAGAACTGTGTAACTGACCTGTTTCATGTCTTGCTTTGGCCACCAGGAAGCTCATATTCCAATTGGAGCAAATCATTTGCAGTTTGGGGTTAGAACTTCGGTTTTGTCAACTTTTCCTCTGGTTCAAATTTTCTCTTTTGGCTGTGCGAGTGAGCTTCGTTGTGAAATACCTTAAATTCCCTTAGAAAGAAGCTTCAGGAAAATGATTACATCTTTACTATTCATTCTTAGATTACTACTGAGGAAAGCAGACCTAGATATCCCCTTTACCCTCATTCACAGGGCACTTCACTTATAACATTTCTTAAGTAACTGTTAGTACTGTTTTGAGTCCCAGGGTAACACAGAGTTTGTGAAAGGTCACATCACATAGGAAAAAGCATTTATTTTTTTCTCCTCAGATCACGGCCCCAGCCCTGGTACCATCTGCGTATCTGAGGGGTAGGCGGCCAGCCAGGCTCTCACCTGAGCAGTTAATAAAATCTATTGCCCTTTGATGGATTTTGCCTGCAAGCTGGAATTGATCTGTCCTTTTTGTGATTTGTGAGGTGGCAGAGAAACACCAAACACCATCGTGGCTTGGTCCACGTTGGGGGGAAAAAAGAAAGAAAAGGAAAAAGAAGTCCTTTGCCAAGGTTTTCCCCGTGTAGGAAGAGCTGGAACTGCTGGGGTCATTTTATTTGATTTATTGGAAATAAAGTGGATCTTATTAACATTTTAATAAAGAGAATGTTTTTGCACTAGGCTGCAAGTGGCCACCGGTCCCCGGTGCAATTCCCTGCAATTCCATTCTCTGGGAAGCGGAGTCGGCTAGCATTGCCCAGCGTGATTTGTGAGGCTGGGCCCCAACGGTCCAAAAAAAGCCAACGCGCTGCCTCCTCGGAGGGGCTCGCTCTTCGCGTGGTGCTCGCCCGTATCTGCCATGCAAAGCGAGGGCGCTTTATGAAGGAATCTGTCTTGTAAAGCCATTGGTCCTGGTCATCAGCCTCTACCCAATGCTTTCGTGATGCTGCCGCTGATCTATTTGGGAAGTTGGCTGGCTGGCGAGGCAGAGCCTCTCCTCAAAGCCTGGCTCCCACGGAAAATATGCTCAGTGCAGCCGCGTGCATGAATGAAAACGCCGCCGGGCGCTTCTAGTCGGGCAAAATGCAGCCGAGAACTCCGCTCGTCCTGTGCGTTCTGCTGTCCCAGGTAGGGAAGAGGAGCCGCTGGGCGCGCTCCGCACCCGGCTTCTGCCTTCCGATTGCCAGCACGGCTCCGGCGAGGGGCGTTCGGAGGGTTGGGGGCTCCGGGCGCGGCAGTGAAGGCAGACCCGGGCTCCGGAGGGAGGTCAGCAGTAGCGGGCGGATCGGAGGGTCCCTGGCTTCCTACTCGCGCTTGTGTGTGTGTGTGTGTGTGTGTGTGTGTGTGTGTGTGTATGTGGTGTGTGTGTATGTGGTGTGTGTGTATGTGCGCGCGTTCTGGGGGAAGAGAGAGCTCTTGAACCCCCTTCTTTTTGCGAGCGGGGCGACATCGTCGCCTACATCGAGTGGGGTAACTTTGGTTTGCCTCCTCCGGAGGCTCAGGCACCGGAGGAAGACTCAATTGGAGACGACTCCGAGGAGTCCTTCTTCCCCCTGCCCAGCGCCCAGTGGCGGAAGCGCTGCTCCGGTCCGGATTGCGGGCTGCCCGGCTGGAGGCGCCGAGCTGGCATCGCGGACTTCCCGGGGCGCGCGCCCCCTCGCCCAGCCCCGCGGAGAGCTAGAAGGCGCCTCCGGCTAGCCAAGCGCCGCAGCCCGGCTGCTGCTGTCCCTCAAAGGCGCCAGCGCTGGCCGCGCCCGCTGGGGTCCTCTCTCCCAGCCTCGAGCCCGGAAGGGCCAGAGCGCGGTCCCCGCCGGGGCACAGGCCCCAGCCCCCCGCACCCCGCATTGTCCAGGCAGCTGGAGCTCCAGCCCGAGCCCAGGCTGCGTTGTCTTCACCGGGCGGGCGGGTGCGGAGCGCAGAGAAAAGTTCAAGCCTTGCCCACCCGGGCTGCAGCTGCCTGTTAACCCTCCAAGCGCTGCGGCTGGCGGGCAGGGCCCGCGAGCCCGCTGGAGAGGGGCTTGGGAGACCGGCCCTTTGCAACCGCTCTGCGTCTCTGGGATCTCGGGAAGTTTCGGGGCAGAGAAGCAGCGCCAGAGGCCAGGCCTGAGGTGCCGGCGGCTGAGGGGCGCGCCCAGCTCTGCTCAGGGCCTGTGGTTCGGAGAGCACCCTGACCCAGTCACTCGCGGCCTCCCTGGCGTCCTCTGGAACCCGTAGTGGGCTGGTAGCCTACAAGTGGGTGGGTGAGAAAAGGGCAGGGCCGAGCAGGGAGGACGGAAAGGGACAGGGAGTGCCGCGGAGTGCTTGGAATGGGACTGAGTTGTGGCCAGGACTCTTGCCTGGATGCCAGAGGAAGAGGCACATGTGTTTGCTTGGGATGAGGAGGGGCAGGAAGGCAGGATCCCAGGCAGGCGCGAAGAGATCTGGTGCAGCCTTGTACCTGGAGACCACTGCTGGATCACTGTCGGGTTAGTCTGGAAGGGGACCAGCATCCCAGGAATGCAGTGACTATGGAAATGAGTCCGAGCAGGGATCTGTGGATGGGAGTGCCATCGGGCAGAGTAAGGTGCCTGGCTGATGACTTCTTCCCTGGACATGCGTCCATTCAAGACTCCTCAGCTGTAGTTCTCTTCTACCAGGGCTTTGCTGGCTGCTTCTCTTGGGGTCCCTGCCCCTTGCCTGCTGCAAATCAGTTTTCCAGACTTCCTGGTCTCCAGATATCCCCATGGCTGTATGTCGTATATATATGCTCTTGAAGTGAGATGATTCAGAGTATGCCTCAGATGGGAGGATTCTGACAGATCCTTCCTGCCCTCTGCTAGCAGTTCCACCCTGAGCAAATTGCTTTGCCTCTCTGAGCTTCCAAGTTCTCCGATGTGAAATAATCTACCATCTTCCTGGGACTGCTGGGTAGGGTTGTGTTCGACAGGATGGTAATGAATTTGCACAGGTCTGCCACTCTGGGCACTGTCCTCTGGGACACTATTGCCGTCGCAGGACTTTACCTGGTGTGTTTCTACCTCTGTTCAGGTTCCAGGGCTTGCTCATAGTCATACCTTCTGTAGAGCAACTCAAAGGGAGTGACAGCACCTGGGATCCTCACACACTAGGGGTTTGGGGCCTTTTGCAAAGCATCTGTGTATCTCTCCCCCAGGGCCCGGCCAGCACTGGCAAAGGTGGCTTCTGAAGGCTCACTCAGTTGCTTTAGAACAGGAGTTGAATCACCTGCCCTGAGGTGCTTATTTTTCTTCCATCGTTACACATGATCAGAGCAAATGTCCACATTAGGACAGTAATTGATATCCTGGTAGCAATAGCACCTCTCTAGGAAATCAGCAGGGTACAATCACCAGAAAGAGGTTCAAGTGCACAGCTCTGTGTATCGTAGAGAAAAACAGGGAAAGTCTTTGAGTCAAACAGAAAAAAACAAAACTTTCCTAAGGCAGAGAAAACAGAAGAAAGGGAAAAACAATGTAATAAAGCAAATTAGTCACTCTGCCCTGGTGGTGCTCAGGCAAGCCTGTGTGTGTTTTTCCACCACTGTTGTGAGGCACTGAGTCCAGCTTTGGAAGCCATTAGTCTCTGTGAGCTTATTGGCAGGGTTGCCAGTATTTTTGGCGTTTGGGTAGGGGATGAGGAATTCTAAGCAACAATGGCTGGAAGCTGGCAAAGTTAAACAACAGTCACCTTTCCTCTCTCTTGGGTGTTTAGAGAAAGACCAGCCCAGAAGTGGCCCCTGAAATGTGGCTACTGTAATGAATGTGACACAGATTAAGAGAGGCATGAGCTAGAAATTCCACTGAAAATAGGATTCCTCCAGCTCCCCATTGGATAGCCCTTGCAGCTAACCCAAAGTTTCAACAATGCATGAGTAATCCCCCAAGAATTAGAATTTTAGGGAGTGGTTCAGGTTTGGAGACCAATCACTTGGGAGTGCCTAAAAATGTTCCGTGAAATTCTGAGATTTTGATTTACAGTGGAGAGTTCTCTCTTGGAGTAAGAATCTTGATTTTCAGGATTTTAAATGGAAATCTGTGGCTTTCAGAGTGGCTACAACTCAGTATGTTATGTTTTAAGAGCAGTGTTTCTGTGCAGAAGCTTTTTGAGGAGAAGAAAAGACTCAAGGTTGTAGAGAGCATCCCCATTCTATGGCTTAATATATGGTAGTGTATTAAATTTCAAGAGTACTGGGGAAACAGATGCAAACAGCAACAATGATCAGAGTTGTAGAGTTCACATATCTGAATATGTTTTTGCAAGTTCCAAAAGATATTCAATAAACTCCAGGCCTGAATATGTGATCTGGGTTTATCTGGATGCATGCAATTCTATAGTCTATGTTGCAAGCCTCCGAAGTCCTCTTAGCCGATCTCCCCTACTCTGCCTCCCTCCCATCTTCCATTTTCTATCTCTGGCCCTTGGACGTACATTAAATAAAATCTGTTCCCTTCTAGAAGTGTCCTCTGTGTGTTACAGTGAAATTGCCCAACAAATGAACATACCCAGTAACTGCATTATGTGAGAGTACCAGCATTTGGATATGTAAATTGAACCTCTTCCTAAAGTTCGGTCTTCAGGAAAAAGGATAGCTAGGTTCTTGAAAATATTCTTCTTTCCTTCCTTCCTTCCACAAATACAGTTGCTTGGGGAGTCCAAATGATTTCGATTTTGGAGAGGTAAGGAGAAATCAAATTATGGGTTCAATTCACACCTGAATTACAGTCCTATCATCTAAATAGTCCGAAGTACTGTGTGTGCGTGTGTGTGCGGGTGTGCGTGTGTGTGTTTTCATCTGTGTGTTTTGATCTTGTTTTAATACCTGTTGAAAATTTTCTCCAGAAGAGGGCTCCATCCACAGTATTACGAAATTCTGAATTTACAGCTCATGTTTTAAAGAACTTCAGTGTAGCAGCTCCACAAAAACAAAAGTGTTCTCTTTACTCCAGATTATTTGCTACAAACTCCCCCAAATGAGAAGTATAGTCATTTCTCACTGGTTTCTTTCCTTCTTTCTTTCTTACTTTTTCCCTATTGTAATTGCTTCTGTTCTATTTTATTCTTCACCCCTGAATCCCGTCAGAATATTAGAGCAGGGAAAATTTCAAAGACCTTTGTAGACAATGCAATATGGAATGTAAGGAAGTTCTGAGATTTCCTGGCATTTGACTTCGGTTGGACCTGGTTTTATTCTTTAGGCAGCCAAGAGGCAAGAATAGTTCTGCCTGTGGAAGGAGATAATCTTCCCCATTAGGTAACTACCCAGAAGAGTGAGTCATGAGCCAGAAACTCCACCCTCCAACACCAGTTGAAAAGGAGACAGAAATATCCATCTGTCATCCAGTTACAATAATCAGTTGGGCAGAATCAAATCAAGTGACCAGTGGTTTGGGCATTGTTTCCATTTAGCTGTCAGCAAGGTGTCTACATGCCCGAAAGAATCTGGCCCTCCTGAGGGATGCTGCCAGTACAATTCCCTGTGGCCTCTTCTGCAGCCACGATGGCTGGCTGGACTACAAAATCCCCTGTGATTAGAGTGCTTGCCTTGCAAGCACAAGGGCCTGAGTTCGATCCCCGGCACCACAAAAAAAAAAAAAAAAAAAAAAAAAATCCCCTGTGGCTTCAACAGGCACTTGGTGGTGTCTATATCCCAGGGATAGGAAGGAAGGTCCTCTTTCTCTGCTGAGGGAAGCAGCTGAGGGAAGGTTAAAAAGGAAGGATGACATATCCAACTTGAAGAGCTGACCAAGCTGGGATCTGTGGAGAATGGCTCTCCCTTTGGTGTAGCAGATTGAGCCTTAGCTCATCTAATTGCTGTTAATCTTTCCCAATTTGGCAACTCTGGCTTCTGGGGAGAGGTTGCAAAGGAGCAGCCACAAGCCAGCTGTACCCATCGAGGTACATTATTTGGTCCAAGATTTTTTGCATTTCTTTAAAAAAAAAAATCAGGTCAGGCAATCCTAGATCCACATTCCCACACAGCCAGACTTGGCTGGAGCTGAGTCACTACTGCCCCCTTCAGGCTGCACATGCCTCTGTACAGTATTTTGCCACAATCCTCACAACTCTCTAAGATACTGTACTCAGCCCATTGTATGCACTAATTTTACTCACTTGTCCCTGAAAGCCCTTTGCTTTTGGACCTGTGATTTCATAAATTGTGAGGTCAGATCAAATTGATGCAGTTAATGTTTCAGTGATGGGCTGTTTGAAAAGGAAGGGGTTGGGCTCTTTGGGATCCATGTGATTGAATTTTATTCGTATGTACCCTGGAACAGCATCATCAAGACTGTGCCTGTTTTAGTTACTTTTCTCTCGTTATTGGGACAGAATACTCGACACCCAAAGTTAGGGGAAGAAAGGTTTATTAGCTCACAGTCTGCAGAGGTTTCAGTCTATAGTCTGCTGGGTCCGAGGCAGGGCAGCGTGGCAGAGGCAGGGCGGGCTGGTGTGTCAAGGAATGTATGCAAATAAGCAATGCAAACAAGCAGCTAGTTAGCTTCTTCCTGTATCTTTTATCTAGGCTACCTGCACCCAGGGCGGCCTGCACTCCCACCCCCAATCTCAGTCTCACATCCTTGATCCCAGCAGAACGATGCCAAACCGATCAATGGATCAATTTAGTAATCACACACTCTAGATCCAGCTATCTCTTACCACATGAGGCTTTGGGGGGACATCTAGACACAAACCATAACAGTGCCCCTCCCCGAGAACATCACTGTTGATGCTTTTGACTACTGCTTCATGTGCAAGTTACACCCAGACAAGGGGCACCCCACAGAGCTGAGTCAGTGTAAACTGGCACATCAGAAGGCTGGTGAACCTCTGCCAGCAACTGAAGGCCTCAGGAACCAAAGGGATAATGCCTAGGCCCTGGTGCCCTGGTGTTCTGTCAGGAGCAGCACTCCCCTTGGAGTGCAGTGACACCTTGGGCAGTGTCACTGCAAGAGTGTTGCTCCTGCAGATGACGGTTTAATCAGAACATCACAGAAACTTACTGCACTTAGTCTTGCATGGGCTATGGGAGTACTCGGCCGATATTTAGTATTTGTAACTTCAGGAGGATGTTACATCATGGCCTTGTCACTGGGGACTCTCTTATGCCTAGGATACTGTCACCTCTAGTGCTGTCCGGGATCTCGCGTGAGGTTTTAAAACCTGTCTTTAACAGTTAATACCCACTATTGCTACCTGGTTTTGGGGTGCTGGCATCTCCTTCTGGAGGGGCTTTCAGGTTCTTTTTATCTCAAACAAATAGTTGAATGAAACAAGCAAAAATGGTGGCAAAGTTTCACATTTATTTGAGGTGGAGAAAATTAAAAATGAAGGGTAAGGGAGTAACTGGCTCTGCAGAGCAAATTTGGGCCAAGTAAAAATAAAAATAAAAATAAAAATAAAAATAAAAATAAAAATAAAAAAGTCCACCCTAGAGAATATAGGACAGGCTATGTTGGGTGGCTCATCAAACAGCATTTTTTTTTTTTTTTGGGTGCTGGGGATCGAACTCAGGGCCTTGTGCTTGCAAGGCAAGCACTCTAACCACTGAGCTAAATCCCCAGCCCCATCAGCCAGCATTTAATGGTGTCCTGTCTCTTTATTCATTCAAACACATCGTGGGAACCTGCGAGAAATCCATATATGAGGTCCTGAGAATTATTTGGTGTATGTCCTGGGATCTGATCATGCCTCTCTTCCCAACCAGTCTAAGCGACGCCCTACCTCCCCGTAGTTCTACACACAGTGTCAATGCTAAAATTAATGTTCTCTGGCACTGTAAATGTTAGATTTGTCTGTCTGCCTCATTCCCTACTACCAGGTAAACCTCACAGGACTCCTGTTTTCCATAGCTACAGACCCCAAAGATCAGGGTAAATGTAACTACATACACATCCAGAAAAAAAGTGATTTTTTTTCCACTGCCAGTTGCCAACAAAAGTCAAATTCTTGAAAATTGACGTTAGCAATCAGCATGTTTCAACATGTCATGTTTGATTTCAAAGATACCAATGAGCATCACCCAATCTGCAGCAGAGACACAAAGGGCCTGTGTCTCCCCGCTGAACACAGGCCGGGCTGGGGTGGAGGGCAGCAGCTGCTCAGCCGACAGCAGCCCTGCCACATGCCTGGGCAGGGCCCGGAAATGAGCTCAGCCTCTGGAGGAGCCTGGAGACCTGTGAAGGAACGTGGCAGCCCTCATCCCTGGCTCACAGGGCCTCCAGGCCAATGTCTCTTTCCTCTGAGGTGGCAAGGAATCACTTTTCTATGTTGTATACTGCAGGAAGGAGGTGGTGGCTGCAAACACTTGAGCTTCTGGGATAATCTGTTGTTCTGTGGATCGATAGAGGGTTTGTAGAGAGTTGCTGGACTCTGCCAGAGGAACTGATAGCTGACTCAGGACAGACTGGCTCACCTCATATCATGCAAAAGATATAAGGTGTGGGGCACCTGGGGTCATCTAACCTGGGGGTTGCAAATTATGACCCTGCAACAATTCCTGCTTGCAGCCTGTTTTTATAAATAGTTCCATTGGATCGTGGCCATACCTATTCATTTACATAACTATTAGGGCTGCTTTGTGCTAGAACAACAAAGTTGAGATTCTCTGGTCCCTGATGTCTAAAATATTTACTCTCTGGCCCTTTACAGAAAAAATTAGCTGACCTCTGGTCTAACTCAAAATTACAACCGAAGAGGCTGCATGGTGACTTCTCAAAGGGGTGGAGTAAGGGTCTCAGCCCTTAGGGGCTGCTCCTGGGGAACCCAAACACTCAAGCAATTTGACCACAAGGAAATTCACCTGGGATAGATAGCTTCAATATGTAGATATCTGTTATGTCTGTGGAGGACCTGCTATGTTCCAGGTATCATGAGTGTGTTTGGGGTCTACCTGCGCATAGACAAACTCCTCCATGTCTACTCTCTTGGGGGTCAGCCTGGCAGGGGGATCAATGTCAATTAATGAATAATTTAAAACCAAGACAACCACTGTGAAGGAAGGAAATGCAGTTGTGTGCGGTCACACTGTTCTACATATTGTGCTCATCTGTTCTTTGTCTTTCTCCTTTGTTGAAATATATGCCCCATTACAGCACATATTATCTGATCTATTCATGTCTGTATCCCCAGGGCCCAGACGATGTCTGCCACATAGTAGGTACTCAGCACATGGAAATGCATAAATATAAGAAAGGCATCAGGTCCAGATGAAGGGTGTGGGAGGCTTCACTGACAGCCTGATTTCTGAGTTCAACTCTAGAAGAGGAATAATGCTTACAAAGGTCAGGGAGAGGTGTGGATGGGAAAGGTGTTCCAGGCAGAAGGCACAGCCCCGTGAAGCCTCTGTGCAGGAGGAAAGACAGCCCACCAGCCCAGGGAGTGGTGTGAGGGGCAGCCAGGGGCACAAGGATTTGGGTGTTTGTCCCAGAGTGATGGGCAGCTTTTGGAGGTCATGAGAGGGGCATGGAGTGACACAATCTGATTTCCACTTTGAAAGGGTCAGCCCAGCTGCAATGCAGCAAATGTATGAATGGAAGGAGGAAGTCTGTCTAGGTCTGAGCTCCTCAGAATCTAGATTCGGGAGTTGTGGTACAGATGAGAGGGACAGACACTTCCTCAGCACAATCTGAGGCTTGGTTAGGTAGAGTCTCTGGCAGGGCTTGACGATGGCAGATTTGGAGATGGCAGGGCAAGGGCAGGGAGAGGCTGAGGATGCCTGCTCGAGCCTGAATCTTCCAGTTGGCAGAAAGCAGGAACTGCTTACCCAGATGAGGAGCCTGGGTGTTTGGCATCTGGTAAAGGGCAGTGTCTGTGGTGTGTTAGTCAGGTATGGGAGTTCCCAGGAGAGGCCTGGGGGCCCCTTAAATTCATACCTGTATGTGGGATGGCACCCGGGGCCTGGAAGTGCCCTTGCCCTGGGTGACTGATGTGCAGCCTTCGTAATTAACCAATCCTGGAGACTTTTCATGCAAAAGATATTTGAGAGAAACATTGGCAAGCCCTTTAATCGTTTCTTGAACATTCAATCAGCAGCTCTAGAAATATTTCTTACATGAAGCAAATAATGATCTACTACTTTCTGCAATCACTCTGTGAATGCTAACAAGCCTTGTTTCAGCACATCAGGTGTAGCCTTGGTGACTCTGAGGCTTCTAACACAGTAGTGGAAATATTCAAATGGGTGCCAGGCAGCAGTGCGCTAGTAAATACAACTGACTCTCTCTTGAAAAGAATTTTTAAAAAGCAAAAAGCAAACAGAAAACCCAAACCTAAACCAAGACACAACTGCTACCCCATGTGTGGTGTTTGCCAATTTCTGTGGTATAAATACTCACATCGTGGGTATTTCAATCTATCCACCTAGAAGTTTCCTAAACATGTAACACTGTGCTCTTGCAAGCTGGGACTAAATGGCTCCTTGCACACCAGGGCCCAGGACTCTGTTTCCTGCCTTCCCTCTTTCTCACTGTGTGACCTTCAGCAAAGCTGCTTCAGTGCTCTCTTCTGTAAAGTGTAACAGCAAGCCTGAGGTTCAGATCGATAAAAGGGTGCTCATGTGCAGGGGCCCGCTGTGCTCTGAAGGTGCTCACAGATGATCAAGATCACGATCAGCCTCAAGGACCCGGGTCCTTATAGTTTCTCCGTCGCCCAGGACTCCACAGCTGTGCAGTGGGCCCCTGGGAAACTGTTACGTGAGTTCACCTTAGTCACTGAATGGAGTCTGACCAGAGAAAAGCAGAGAGTTTACTCCTGCTCCTTGCTGTTCCTGGTCTGCTTGCACTGAAATGGGTTATTGCATTCTCTGGCAGTGTTGATTCTGAACTTGTCCCTCCTGCTTTCCTGCCATGTTTCCCTTCTTTTCTTCCTACTTTCTGCAAAAAGGGATTTACCAAGTGCTGTACGCCAGACTCTCAGCTGGGTACTTTATGCTTGGAAGAGGAGGAGCGTATAGCTGTTGTCACTTTTATTGGGTAAGGAAGCTGGAAGTTCAAGGAACTGGCCTAAGGTCACAGGAGAGGCAAGTGCGAGAGTGGATTTGAATCTGGGCCTGTGTGCAGAGTGTCTCTGAGCACTCACTGGGCTTGAGGTAATTCAGAGACTAACAGGACGAACGTGATCCCTGCTCTCATGATGCTGTAGTCTAGTAAGAAACAAGTAAATAAACAGCTAAAATAATTATAAAGTTGGTAGTTGTTATGACAGGAAATAATAGTTGCTGAAGTAGATCAAAGGAAGGTGAGTTGCCGAATCCTCCTCTTCCTTCCATCTCCCTCCCATTCTTCTGTCTTTTCTCTTTCTTTCCATAATTTGTGATACCTACCAAGTGCCTAGAAGGCTCCTCCATATCTGGGAATCCAAAGATGAATGCGACAGACCTGCTCTCTACAGGAAGGAGCTGGAGCAGAATCAGAGCTGGCTGGGATGCAGAGGAGCTGGGGGCTGGGAAGGCTCAGTAGGGTAAGGGAGACTCCCAGCTTTGAGAAGTGAGCTTGAATCCTGGCCCACCATTTGCATGCTGTGTGACCTGAGGATAGGTTACTTTATTTTCTCTCTCTCTCATTTCCTCCTGTGTTCAAAAAAGAGAGGCGAGGATCTATCTATACATTCCCTATATGTTTTTTGCAAGGTACAGTGATTGAATGATTGTATTTGCTGACATCATCTCATAACTAGCATCTCCTAAGAGCACAAGAGATGTCAGTTGTATTAACTTTCACACATTGTGCTCCAAGGAAGATTATGGTCTGATGGTACCTTGGGACTTCAGCCTTCAGGATCTGACTTAAGGGGAGAAATGACTGTGTATCTGTAAGTGTACAGGCATGAAAAGAAAATGTTTGCTCCCTAGGGAAGTTCTTGTATTGGTAGGTCCCCAAAGACTGCTCCCCCAAGGATTTCATCATGCCTCATAAAATCATTTGATCTTATGAGGTCTTGTCTTCTAGATGTATATCTGCCCAGCAGCTGGCTCCTTTGCTAAGGCTGTGTGTGCATGTACAAGTGCGTATGTGCATGTGTGTTTGCATGCACCAGTGCCACGAGCACTTATTATTTAAAGTGCCTTAAAATAAGTACATTTTACTGTAGCAGTCCTGAGTCTGTTGCGTATCTTATCTCAAGTACTTACCTTAGAAGCAACTAGTCTTATCTCGATTTTATAGATGGTGACGTGAAGCTCTGGCTGATTCAATGGCCCAAGGTCACTCAGCCACTGAGAACTGAGACTACACAATTTTGATTCCTGTGCATGTTCATTTGCCTCAATATTTTTCTAGTCTACAAAGGCTTCCTTCTCCATGCCCTTTCTCCTTCTCCTAATTATGTAACACTTCTTTCCTTTGTCTGTTTTGTCCTCTGGCCTCACTGAAATCAAAGTGGCTACTTGAGATGACCTGTTTTTTAGTTTCCGGTTCCTAAAGGTAAACCTGGAGGCTGGACCTTCTGCCTGGGTAACTGGGTGCAACCTTCAGAGCTGAGTTAGTAGTCTAGGTCTCTGTATTCACCACCTGAATCTTTGCCTTTGAGCAGGGCCAAACAACCTATCGTTCTCATGTGCAAGAAGGGCCATCCCAATGAAAGCAGTCACACAGAGGCCAGGTTGCAGCCTGGGCATAGTTTCTCTGAAGTTCCAGACATGCTTACAGTCTACAGTTGGACAATGAGTGCCACTGTCCAGCCCTATGATTCTGCTTTCTGTTGTATTTTCTCCAACCCTTAAGAAACAGGGAATATGGGACCTGTGGCCCTCCAGAGGCACAAGGGTCTATAGCGCATCACAGTTGAACTGAATCTAACTTGAAATTTAGTTCTGTTTTACCAGAACAGGGTTTTTTCCTTTTGATATTTTTAAGTGTCTTTAGTAGCTATTTTTTCTTTGTTTTTGTTGAAATTTTACTTGTAGAAATCTAAAAATAAAGCAACTAATGATTTAAACCAGGGTTAGGTACTTTTATTTTTTTGCTTAAGGGCCATATAGTAAATATATAGCCACCCTTACAACCATTCAACTCTATCATTGTAACATAAAAGCTGTCACAGAAATATATAAACAAACAGGCCAGGTTTGTTCCAATAAAACTTTATTTTCAAAACCAGGCAGAGCTGGATTTGGCCCTTACTGAGGTCTGTGGACTCCTGACCTGGACTATTAGCCCCTCACTATTTGGCTAACAAGCAGAAGGCAGGAATGGACAGTGGCCAGGGAAGGCAATCAGGCACTTCCACTGGCCTTTGTCGCCGTGAGAGTTGTGCTGTCTCAGTATCATGTATCACTGAATTACTTGTATTAACTCCAGTCAAAGTAAGGGTGGTGGTAGTCAGCTATGAGAAATAATTCTCAGACAAACTCTAGAAGAAGTGATAATTTAGCTTTTGTAGTAATTGTCCGGACTGTAATTCTTAAGGCTTTTTCATTACCCAGAAACGTATTGGTGTTAAATCCTGAGTCTCGGATCAAGTTCCTCAAAGCAGTGATAGAGACACAGGGTTGGGTGCAGGATGGTGACTGGGAGATGATCCCAGGGCCTGGAGGTGAGGGAAAGAATAAGATAAGAAAGAAGGGAAGCCAGTAAAGAACATGTCATTGAGCTGGTCACTGTCTTAGGAAAGTGGGGCTCATTGTTGCCGGGGTCCCACAAAAGCACTATGTAAAATTCATTTCAGAATGGTCCCTTTCTGGGGCAGATGGTTGGGGTATATATATCCTGCATCTATCTTCTGTCGGTGGCAGTAACCTCTGCCTGCATCCTGCCAGTGCTCCTGTTTTCTTCTTCAGCCTGTGTAGTTACAGAGGAGTAACCCTGGCATTGGAGGGGTCCTGGGCAGAAAAGAGGAAAGGTGTGGCAGGTGCTTGAATTGCCAGTACATGACCTGGACATGAGTTTGTGAGATTCCTGTTGCCACTGGTGTGTGTTTCTGGAAACTTCCTCAGTAGAACTAATGATAACAGGAAGGATTATAGTGGTAGTAGCTTTTTAAACCTTCTGATTTTTGTTGTGCACCCACCTGCAGATATTCTCTTTCCCACTAGATGGTACCAGTATGCCAAAGCCCTGGAATGCTACCTTAGGGCCTCATTTTTGAGGTGAAATGTATTCCCACTACTTTCAAACAATTAACAAATAAACAAATTGAGCTCAGATAAATGGACTAGGGATGTTTTGGGAATAGCAGATGAGAGAAAAGTAAAATGTCTAAATGACTGAATTCATTCATTCATTCATTCAGCAAGTATTACTGAGCATCCACTGAGTGCTGGATACTGTTCTTGGCACTGGGAACACAGTAGTGGACAACATTGACCATGTACCTGCCCTGCTAAACTTTCATACTGGCTGAGAAAGGGACAATGAAAAGTGAGCAGGTGGACATAGGATGTCAGTCAGGTGGCAATGACTGCTGTGAAGAAGGATAAAGCAGACAAGGGGATGGGCAGACAGGGAGGGGCCACAGCTCCTTCCTTTTGGCTGTGGGATGAGAGATTTTTCCATACATTCATTTCCTTTATCCATTCCACTTCTTGCCAACCCTGTATGCACCCATATGCGGTTTACTTTCAAAACGAGGCTTATGATCTTGTCAAGGAAGGCAGACACGCTGCTCGGCAAATGAGTGTTGACCAGTTGAAGCCAATTGCATCCTAACACCCACCTCAGTGGACTGCTTGTTGGGTGATTTAATTCATTTGAAACAATTCTGAATTGTTATTGTTGATTTAAGTCATCTGGAATAATTCCGAATTGTTATTGTTGACACGCAATAGAGTCGAATTTTACTCAGAGGTTGGGTTATAAAATCAGGGTTTAAGGTAAACACAGAATTGTCATTAACCTTGAAATCTTTTTAAGTTGCCCATTAAAGTGCAGTATGCATGGCTTTATGTATGCAACCCTGTGCTATAATCAATATGGAAAAATGTATAATGCATGCAGTAATGTACAGTGCATAATAAAGAATATATGCAAGATATAATTTTACAGCACTTAATTGCAGTATTTACATTGTTCGTTTTCCTTCTTTTTTTGATGGAAGAGCTAGATTTTCATTAGTTAAATGTGCATATGATAAGACTTCATTGTTGTCATTTAAGTTGGGCTCCTAATCATACATTTCCTGCTATGTTGTGGACTAAGGAGGGCAAGAGCTATTTTTTCCATTGTATACTGTTCCTCTCTGGATCCCCATCACCAGCAGATGCTGTCGGCCAGGGGAAGTGCTAGTCATAATAGCAGGAATAGTAGGAATGGTGGTTGGTGTCTGCAAAGAGCTATGAGCAAGTACTGTACCCAGCACTTTAGATGTCTTAATTAGCACTGCTGGTCCTTGTAATGATTCTGTGGGGCACCTGCTATGATTCTAATTCCATTTCACAGATGTGGAAACTCTAGGAGGCCTCATGAAGGTCACACAGCCTTGGAGCTCATGAGCTGGGATTCAAACTCAGGTAGCTGCAGACACAAGAAGCCACATGTTAGGCGCCACAAGCTGGAGTGCATTGGCCAGGCCAAGCAAATCCGTGGAAATGGAAAGCAGATGAGTGGTTCCCTAGGGCTAGGGGCAGGGGAAGGGGGAGTGACTGCTAAAGGATTTGGGATTTCTCTGTGGGGCAGGGAAAATGTTCTAAAACTAGAGTGTGGTGATGATCACACAACTCTATGAAAATACCAAAACCCATAGAGTTGTGTGTTTTAACAGGATGAGCTGTATTTTTTGTTAATTAGTTCTCAATAAAATTGTTACTAAACAGAATTATAAGCAACCAACCTTGGCAGGGCAGTCCAAGCCCGGAGCTCTGCTGTGTTCAACTCTGCAGTTGCCCACCAGGAACAGTACCCGCTGGTGTACTTCACTTCTATTAACAGCTGCTCCTCCAAAGGGCCCTGTTGTTTTCCCATATAGAGACCAGAAAACTGAGGCAGAAGGACACGGAGACATTTGGGGCTGGCAATGGGAGTGCCAGGATGTAGACTGAGGAAGTTTGGAGCCCAAATCCCACTGTTACTGATCACACTGATTCACATACTTGTTTCACTCATAAAAGCAACCTGTGCGGTCCAGAGCTGTAGGTAACTTTGACCCATTAGAAATAAAGCCAAGGTCCTTCCCTTCTGTTTTTCTGATTTGTAAAATGCATTAAGATCCATCTTGGTTATTATTTCCATCTGGCTTAGGCATTTCTGGTGTAGGGTGCTGGCAGCAACTGCAGAGACTGTAGGAAGGAGGAAGGGAGGGGTGTTTATGTGGCTGACTTTTGAAGAGAAGGAGGGAAGGAAGGGTGTGTGTGTGTGTGTGTGTGTGTGTGAGAGAGAGAGAGAGAGAGAACTTAGCTGACATGCTAATTGTCACTGTTCTCAAGTTGATAGCAGATTTTGTCAGGATTTAGGATTTACCAAAATTTATATGAAAGTTTGAGGCCTCTTGGCTGATTCAGCTGAAGAATCCAGCTATATGGGATTGAGAAGCCAGTCTTAGCTCTAAGGCCTGGAGGGGATCTTGCTCCTGACCACTGGCCCTCATCACCCTCCAAGTCAAAGACCCCAACCCCATCTCCCTCTCACCTTCTCCAGGACCCTCAACACCTCCTTCTAACAGAATTCCTTTGTGTGGAATTTTCTTTTCTTTGCCCTCACTTGCGGTTTAATCGTTTGTATTTTTCTTTCATGTTTAGATGCAAAGTGCCGAAGTCATTAGCTATGCACAGTGTATCAGGAAAAGGCAGCCGGGGTTTGTCATCGGATTGGGCCCAGGGCTTTGTCTGTGTTTGCTATGGGGGGAAATGGGCCTTGTCAGGTAGAGTTGAGGGACTGTCCCTGGCTTCCTGGGTCCACAGGTAGGAAGGGAGCTGCAGGCAAGGCTGGGATATGGGCTGGACACTGACCACACTAGACCTCCTGCACCAATGCCCCTGGCTGAGATCTGGCCCTTCAGTGTCACGTGACGGGGGTCTGCTGGCCTCCCCTATTTCTTACAGCCTTCTCAGAGGACAATAGGGACCACACAAACATCTGATTCTCCCCTCCAGGATCACTTTCTTAATGTCACAGTTTGTAGTGAGTTCTGAAGAGATACTTGTTCATTAGGAGGTTAATAAGGGTTCTGGAAATATGGGTTATATAGTGAAATATTTTGGAACTCTGAAGATTTTCTGATCCAGGTGTAGTTCTTCCCCACACCCCCCCAACAAATGAAGATCTTTGCGACTTCAAGGTTTGTTTGAGTTTCAAAGAGGGGCTCCTGAGGCTATGTTCCAACTGTCTTCCCAGGTCCCTGGGGTAAGAAAATTTGCACCAAGTTTTTCTCTAGGTATTAATTCATGGGGACACTTTGGGAAACAAGCTGCCTGGATCCCAGGGTCTCAGAGTATGGCCCTCCAGCAAGCCCTCCACCTAGCACCACCTGGGAGCCTGGGAGAGATAAAAACTCTCCATCCTGGGTCTGTAGTGTGGCCTTGAAATCTGTGTTTGTGGCAGTTTGCAGGCTTGGAGCCCATCAGGATTTCTTTGGGTTTCGAAGCCCACTCAGAATAATTCTCCAGGTGGTATAAATCTCTGTGGATCCTCCTGAAATGTGACCCGATACTTGCATGGGAAATGTCAAAACCAATGGTTCCCAACCACAGTGTCCTGTTACTACCAGGAGGACTTTAACTCATTCATTTATGAGGAAACCAATAAGACGTTATGACCATTTCAGAGGGCATTTAAGAAGTTAAGGTAATTATCAGCAATTTAACCAAGAAATGTTATGATGAGATTGCCGAGTTAGATAAAAACTGGTTAATGTACAACATGCCTAAATCCTGGGGGTATCTGTTCTACTAGACAAAAATAATTTACATCTCCTGTGGACAAGAATCGACCAGTTAACCAGTGAGTTTGCTAAGTGCTAGACACTGATCAGAATAGTGCAAGAAATGCACTGAGAACATGCCTGTGACCCTGAGCCATATTCCAAGGAGGTGCCACCAACCGTGCAGCCTTATTCCCAAGTTTTGGATAATCCTTCTGATACTTCAAATACCTGATTTTTAATTTACTAATGCTTCCTTATGAGAAATGGTTTGTGAAATGTTGGGCAGCGAAGTGAAAGGCAATGAAGGCCTAAGTGGCGGTGGGAGAAGAGGTTATGAGGGTAGGTCCATGGTATGAATAAATGCCCTTTCTTACCTGCCTTCGACAAAGCATGCACTGCACTCAGTGATTCTGTTCAACCTGGTGAGGTGGCTCTTGTCATCCTCCCCGTCTAGAGATGAGGGAGGTGAATTAAGTATGTCAGTTTCAGGCGTGGGCAGAAGGAGGAGGAAACAGTGGGGGATCAAGTTCGTGAAGGGCGGAACAGAGCTTAGTTAGGGAAAGAAGGGAAGGTATAAGCGTGAGGAAGGTGTAAGTCCAGATTTGAGGCAGAAATACTTGTAGCATGTTCAGGGGCAAGGAAGAACTGTTCTGAGTGACGACTAATGTGAATGCAGTGGAAATTGAATCGGAGCTGCAGGCATGGCAGTTATTAATAGCATCAGTGTTATTTTAGCCAAAGGATCTTACTGTTGCTACAGGGTATTGCCTGGCAGTACACTAAGGACGTTAAGAGCCTAGAATCCTAGGAAGAAGAAAGAATTACAGTTTGAATCCCAGCTTTGCCACTGTAGGGCCTTGTGGTCATGGGCAAGTTGCTTAATCTCTCTGCATCTCAGTTACCAACCTTTGAAATGAGGGTGGGTTAGTTAACTTTCTGTTGCTGTGACAAAACGCAAGACAAAATCAACTTAGAGGAGGAAAGATTTATTTGGGTTCGTGATGGCAAAGGTTTCGGTCTGGTTCCTTGGCTCTCTTATTTTTGGGTCTGGGGTTGGGCAGAACATCATGGCAGGGAGGGTGTGGCAGAGCAAAGCTGCGCACCTCTTGGCTTCCAGAAAGCAGAAAGAGGAAGAGAAGGGGTCCGTGCACAAAACACACCCTCGGAAGGAGTGCCTTGGGGATTAATCTTTTCAACCAGACCCCAACTGCTAAAGGTTCTGCCACCCACCAGTAGTGCCCTGCCTGGGAACCAAGCTTTCACCACAGGAGCCTTTGTGAGCCAGACTGGATCCAAACTGTATCAGGCAGGGACACCTACCTGACGTCACTGCAATAGGGATTCTGAGCAATCTCATAAACTCTGGGTCAGGCAAACAATGAAGCCTCAGAAAATGAAACTTTTTTTATTTTTATGCAGATGTGGAGGTGAACAGATGTATTTAGCAGACGATGACTGCTAACAATTTGTCTATTAGTGTCACAGTCTCAGTCTGAGTCTCCTCCAAAGCAGATTTTGAGAGGAGGATTTGAGTGCAATTTGTGCAGGAAGTGATCCAGGGGAAAATGTAGGGAGTGGGCAAGTAAGGAAGGAATGGAAGGAGCCGTACAAATGATCTGTTATGCAGCCACTTACTACTGCGGATCCCAGGAACTTAATTCCCCTGGGGACCTTTGGGAGTCACTAGACAGCTGGCACTTCAGAGTCATTCTACCCTAGGGACATGTGAACTCCAGACTTTATGTCACAAGGCTGGGTGGGTATTGTTTTAAGGATACCCCTAGTGGCACTGATTTTTGAGACAACTAATTTGCTGGCATATGGACTCTGGGCTCAGAGAAAGCACTCAGCAAAAAGGTGTAGATTGTTGCATTTGGAAAATGACGCAGCCTTGTATGGAAAGGCCAGAAGACGTGGGGTCTTGGAGGTGGAAGGGAAACTAGCCATATCTGCTTTAGTCAGTATAGAAAGGTATGAAAGCAGTAATGCCCTTTGGGCCTGCAATCCACACCTGAGATGTTAAAGAAACAGAGCTAAGTACAGAAAAAGATGCACAAAAATATTTCTATGCATTATATGTGATAGCCTAAATTGGAAATAGTGATAATAGCCAACATTTATCTAATGACTATTGTATGCCTGATACTCTAAATGCTTAGCAAATTGAATGAATTCCTGGCAAATGGAAACTGGTTAAGTAGCTCAATGGAATATTACATAGCCATTAAGGAAGATGGGTGTGAAGGTGATAATGGTGGAGAAACATCATATAAATGAGAAATGAATACTAGACTAGAGGTTGTGTGTACAGCAACATTGTTCCTAAGCAAAAGAAGCATCTATATATGGGAAAGAAGGTGGAATCTGAAAGGAAATTTATCAAAATCCTAACTAAAGTTTTCTTTATGTAATGGGCTTTTGAGTGACTTTTTTCTGTCTTGTTTACAATCCTCCACTGATATATTACATTTATAATGAAAAATATAAGAAAATTGAAAAGGCAAAACAAGAAAAAAATCCCTCATACAATAGACTGTGGAAATTCAGTGAAAGTTTGGGGGAAGGGAATAATGTAATGGAAAAATGTTTCGGAAAAATGAATCTGGGGCAGTGTGGAAGATGGATTGGCTCACGAAAGACCCAAGGCAAGAAGTCCAGCTCGCAAGCTAATAAAGGTCACAGGGAATATGGAAAGGAAAGACCAATTTTAGAGGCTTGGTGGTAAATGCAATGATGCCAAAATTTTAAGGCTTATTGAGTGGGAGAAAATTAGTAATGGAACAAATACATTTTAAATACATTCTTGAGCTGAATTTCTTTACATCTGTTCTCTCATTTAAGCCTAACAATAGTCCTATTGCTATGCTTTTAATTTTCTTGTTTTACAAGTGAGATGATAGATGATTAGAAGAGCGAAACCACTTATCCACTGTCATAGAGGATCTGAGCTCACATCAGTTTTAAATGATCTAGATGGATGAGAGGATGATGAGCGGATGGATGGATGACTAGGTGGTTGGATGGGTGAATTAATAAATGGGTGGGTGGATGTTTGAATGGCCGTGTGAATGGATGGATTGGAGGATGAACAGGTGGAAAGATTGATGGATAGATGAATGGGTAGATGGATAGATGGATGGATGGACAGTGGAAGAGTGGATTAGGAGCTACATTCAGGGGAAAGCATCCAGTCATTATCATGTCAAAATAGAAAAGAGGGTATTTCAAGGAAGAAGTGACAGATCAGTCTTAGGTGGTAGAGAAGGAAAGGAACAAAGAAAAACACTAGATTTAGCAGGAATAAGACTAGTCACTGGTCTTTTTTGAGAAGGCCATTCTAGTCAAATAATGAGAATGGTTATCAGTGGCATGGGGTCCTGGGGAGTTGGAGCAGTGTGGGAAAAATCCACGAAATCTTGGTCAGATCATGTCCTATATGAGCTTAATAGCAAGTGTGAGCCTAAGGAAAAGATGCAGCATTAGGAAGGAGGAGTGAGGTAAGAAGGAGAGGGGAGTGGGTGGGGAGGGCAACAAGAAAGGCTAAAAGGAAAAGTAGAGCAATTACTGGTTAAGAGGGAGGACCTAGACAGCCTGAGTTTGACTCAACCTCATGGCCTTGTGAGCTCAGCAAATCTCATAGCTCTCTTTGCCTCAGGCCCCTCATCTGTAAAATGGGAGGGTAGTGGGGTTCATAGGGTTCTCGGAAGGAGAGCTAAAGCATGCTGACTTTCTTAACGCAGTGCCTGACACACTCTAGAAGAAAACTGAGCAGAGCTCCTGGGAATTTGATCACCAGAAATCAGTGCCATTTTCCAAGAAATATCCCCAAGGCTACAGATCAAGAAACTGAGGCCCAGTCGCTTAAAGAATGTGTCTAGAGAAAGTATACCTGGCAGCTCTAACTACTCGCCACAGAAAGTGGCCATCTCCCAGGAGAAAATAGATTTTGTGCACAACACCAGATGTAAGATATTCATTGTAAACTAAACTTCTACAATTTGCAATAAATGAGGCGTATTAGGTTTAGCCTCTCTCTTTTTCTTTGATGGAAGCATTAATAAACAGAAGCTGTCTGTTAAGACAAAGTTGTAAGGTGTTTACCAGGCAGGGGGGAGTGGCTAGGGAACAAGGCAGTGGAGAAGCTGGAAGACTCGGAGGGGGATGGATGATCCATCAGATCCCAGCAAGTGCTGTGAACTCAGCACCCTTTCTCCATTTCAGAAAGTTTTATGCTCTTATAATTGATGTTTGGAGAAGCCTGCGCACTGCAGACTCGGCATGAGGAATCCTAAAAGCCTTATTAACCCAGCCACTTAGCTTTTCTGAGTGCAACCCCTACCGTGGCTCTTTTGGCTCAGGATTAGCTGGGGCCCAAAATATTCTGCTGCTGGGATGAAGAAGTTCAACTTAACATTTCTCTCTGGTCTGCTCTGCTCCCAAATCCCTCTGTCTTTTCAGCCTTGGCTTACCAGAAGGCTGCCTATACTCTCAGACTGCTTCCTCCTGCTCTTTGAGATCTTGATCCTGTAACCCACCAAGGAGGCCTTTTCTCAGAGTCTGAGCCCCCTGAGAAATTACGTGCCTAGGACTGACTTTGCATGGTGTAAAACTCAGTCCAGAACATGGGCAGCAGAGGGTCCCTCTAAGACTCCAGTCTGCACGAGAACCAGTTTGGGATCTTTGGAGGTCCAGAGGGGCAGGACCAGGAGCAATTTCAATTAGAAAATTTAAGAAAGGAAACAAGAAAGAGATGAAATTGGGGTGTGCCTTGCCAGGCTTTCTGCTTCTGTGTGAATGAGTCTTATCTAGTAGCTGCTCTTTACCTGCTGCATGGTTTTGGAGGGAGGGTAGAGGAGTTGTAAAGAGCACTACTATTAGGCACCTTACCCTGCTGGCTGGAGGGTCCTCAGGGAGACAGTGGCAGCTTGAGCTGTCCACCCAAGGGTAGGATTTTATCTAATTTTCTTTGATGGTCAGACTAAGAACAGCCATCATCCTTTGTGCTCTAATAATTATTTATATAAGGGCTCTTTGTTAATTAAGTTTAAAAGCAACATTTATTGAGCACCACCTGTGTGTCAGGCTCCTAGCTAAAAACTTGCACACACAGTGTCTAGTTCAAGAGTGTAAATATGATTAACTTCACTGGGTAGCTGAGGAGCTCACACTGTACAGGGCACGCTCATGTCCAGCATCTTCATGCTGTACCGGGCACACTTATGTCCAGCATCTTCCTTCAACCCCGAGGAAGCTGGGGAAGGCTTTTTGCTATTAAGGAGACTGAGCCCCAGGGACCTGTCTTCTCAGGTGAACAGTTGACAGAACCATGTTCCAATCCACGTCTCCTGACTCTGTGTTGTGAGTTTATTGGGAGAGTATATTGGTGATGTATATGTGGTCATTGAGTTCATTCTGCCAGATCCTGGGAATTTACTGTGCATTCTGCAGACCCTGTAGCAACCCCATCAGGTGGCTATTGCCTACAGATGAGCAGACTGAGAGTAAGCCAGTGGAACGAAGCTGTGCAGGTTGTAGGGAATAGCCCCCTCCACTGTTGCCTCTCCCCATCCTACCCTCTAGGTTTTGTCTGAGCATTCTCCATGGTAACACCTTTAACAGGAGGAACAGTGCCAAGTGGGTGATCTGGCTTTGGGCCTTAGGATTTAGGGTAGATTCTTGGTATTGAGGACGGTCTACTAGAAATGTGATCCTGGCTGGTTCAATCCAGGAAAAAGCAAGAGAGATGCTCACACAGGAAAGAGAATTTTTGCAGGACAAGCTCCACCTAATCAGGAAAACTTGGGGCCTTTCATCTTCTTTAAGACCAGTTTTCATTTTGAAAGCAATAGCTTGCTGGGCCAACCAATGGTTGCTGCCTTCCTCTGCCTGTCACAGCCATCAAAACACAGTTTTCAGGATGTGCTAACATTACGAGCACTTTCCAAGATCACCAGCCACAGCGAAAGTTGTAGAACTGGGTCTTCATTTCCCTGGAGACTCCTGGGCTTCGGAAAAGCATCACTACTTTGTCATTATGGGCTGTCACAGGTGACCCTGGTTCTGGAAAGGTGTCGGACAGTAGAAGGCATCTAGCAGATTTCAGGTTTCTTTCTCACCTTGACCAGGATTGTTCCTGCTCTTTATGACAAGATGAGATGAGCTTGGTTAAATTAGGATCAGCTGCTCCTTTTCCCTCTTCCTCCCTGACTGATGGCCTCAGAAAGTCATTCATCGGGTTTGAAGATAGACAGGTGGTTGTCATCGCCACATGCAGCCTTTGAAGTTCCCTCTGTGATGCAATTACAGCCCATACTTAGTTTGTGCTCCAGGGGCTGAGGTTGACCTTTGATCCTACTCTTCATTTAAAAATCACAGATCTTGGAAATTGAACCGATCCAGGAAGGTGCTGGAAGCTGCAGTAGCTGGTGAGGTTGGCTGTCCAACCTACTTAACTGGCTGGCTTTACCTACAATTCTTTTTTTTTTCTAATTAAAACAGGTGACCTTCTAAAACTTTTTTTCCCTCTGATAATCTCCAGAGGACATCTGTTCTTTTGTGAGTTCCTGTGGGACTCCCAGAATCATTCCACAACTGGGCTCCAAATGGAAGTCCTTTTTGCAAGGTACAGAGCAGAGGAAATTAAAAACTATTGTACAGACTAAGAGTGTATGTTCTTTTCCTTTCCCATCTCAGTAACTCATTCATTTATTTATGTACCAATTCTATAATAGAGGCTGGGATAAGGAGATGGCCAAAATATACTCTCTGATGTTAGAATCATATAATTCAGAAGGAGAAACAGACAAGGCAGCCAGTGTTATCCTGGCAGTGTGAATGGGCTTGGGAATGAACCATGGTTGGCAGCTCAGCTTTGACAGATACCAGTTTCCCAAAGTGCTCCCAGAGGGGGAATCGGGTAAGAGCTGCTACAGATCTGATAATGTCTTTATGATCTCAGGGCTGTTTATGTGACACCTTGTGGAACACACTGAACCATATGCTTGGAATTTGCACACTCTCTAATGCCTTTGTACAGGTTAAATGGAAAATAAATAAAGTGTGCTCGGCCTCAGGCACTTTGGTAGTGCAAGACAGACTGGCCCTGCTTGGGGAAAGAGGGTAAAGATACAGAAAGGCTTTCTGAAGAGTTGAAGTCTGAACTGGGCCCCAAAGGACCAAGATGAATCAGTCCATCAGAAGGTAGGACAGGCTGTAACAGCATCAGAAACAAAGGTGTGGAGTGCAGGGAGGAGCAGTAGGTACTTGGGAGAGCCATGGGTAGCTTGTGTTGGGGGAGTTGGGGGAGGGGGGTGCTCGGCAAGGGAGGGGGCTGGGTATTCACAAAGCATGATGTCAGGTCTGTCAGGCTGAGGGGTTCAGAAGTCACCTGGCAGACAGCAGAAGCCACTAGGGATTTTTAAGCAACAGAGTGACATTGCCAAGGATGGGTTTCCCAACAATCAACAGGCTTGTGCCTGTGCAGGGGCCCAAGATGAGAGACACTTAGGGGTCTTTGCAATACTTCCACAGAGGAAGAGGAGGAGCAGATGTCACAGAGGTCAGGAGAAACAATGCAACCAAAAGGACTTGATCACACATTGTGTGGGGCTACTGGAAGGGACAGTGAAAAATCAGTGGCTTCTTCTAGCTCTGATTGGAACCACTTGGATAGAAACACTTGGGCCTGCAAGCCGATTCCTTGCATTATGTAGAAACACAAAGTTCTTCCTTAATTATTCCAGAAACATCTATTTCATACCCAAGAAGTACACCAGGCAGTGGAGAAGGTACTTGGCTCAGATAATGAGATACAAAGGACCAATTTTTGCCCTTAAGTAAACATCTGTGGAGTCTGGGGAGACAGCAGGTCTGATTCCCTTGCCTTAACCTCAAGATGGGGTGTTTGGCTTAAGTAATTTTGTTGTTGTTGTTTTTATTTTGTTCAAGGTCATCTTTCCAGCCCTTGTAGTGCCAGTGATTTGGCAATCCTCAAATCTCTTGCAGAAAGGATCATTCTTTCTCCCTGAGTAGTTTTGAGCCAAGCAAGTAACATTGCAAGAATGTTTGAAAACTTCTCCCAGTTCTCAGAATGCAATTCTGACAGTGCTGAAGGCTGCCAATTAAATGAAGATTTAGATAACGGCTGCGTGGGAGAGGGAGCACAATATTCTTAAACCTAATAATGGTTTCCTTCTGTCTTTTTGAGGCTCTGGAATAATCCTGATTGACTGGCTCTCTGCTTTGGGCATTCCCATTTACCGGACAATTTAATAACATTTAAAATGTTTGACAACCTTTATTTGGGGGAAGACATCCTCAGGAGAAGAGGCCGTGGGTAAGGGTGTACATGGTGGACTGTTTAGAGAGGAACCGTGGAACTGAGTAAGGCTCTTTCACCCTCAGGAGGGGGCTACGGAAGCTGAGAACAGACTCTTGGGCCCTGCAAAATGTGTGAAGCATGTACGGACTGCATGTGCTTGGCCTGGTGCTCGATATTTTCCTTGTGTTGACTCCTTTGACAGCATTTAGGTGGACGCTGGGTCTATACCTATCACGCAGGTGAAGTAGTCAAGAGCCAGAGCCCTGGAGCCAAAGAGCCTTGGAACAGGTGGTCCCAGATCGAAGCTTTTAGTCTTTCTCTCTTAGTCATTGGTACAGGGTAAGCTTCAAGAACTGGAGAAGGGGTCAAAAAGAAACCCTAGATAATTTCCCTTCTTTCCCATGGTATCAGGGGTTTATCTTTACACACATTCATTCATTTATCCAACACATTTATTGAACATTCAGTGTATCCCAGGAAAACAGAAGTGGACACAGCCAAGCCCCTGCCTTCGTGGAGCTTTTGTTCCAGAGGAGGGGGTTACTGTAAAGGAAGCCCAGTGGGAGTGAGTGTTGTGAAAAAATTAAGGCTTTGTGAGAGACAAATAGTGATGAGGGTGTGCCTGTTGATAGAGATGGGAGGTAAGAAGAATGCTCTGGAGAGATCTGTCTGAGGTTTGTAGGTCTGTGGGAGAAAAAATGTGCCAGGAAGGGCAAAAAGAATGTGTCAAGACCCAAAGCAGGAAACTGTGAGGTGACCACAGTGGCTGGACCAAGAACGGGAGATGAGATCAGGGAGGCAGATTCAGGTTACAGGGAAGGAGCATTTGCTATTTTGAGAGTGGTGGGAAGCCATGGGGTGGGGGAGAGCAAAGTCGTGGCATCTTCTGTTGCTATGTGCAGCAGGGGAAGCCTAAGCCATGTAGAAGAAACCTGAAGAAGATCACCTCCTCCACAGTCTATTTCTTCTTGTTTACACACATTAATTTTATATACATTGACTCATTCAGTCCTCATGGCAACTCGATGAGGCATTACTATTTTATTGGTATTCCCATTTTAATAGTGGAGAAACTGAGGCTCACAGCAGGCAAAGTCACTAAAGGGATCCCTTTGGATTACACCTCAGTGTTACAGTGCTTTAACTTTTAGCTTACATTTGTCGAGCACCCTCTGTTTTCAGGGTCTCCGTGAGGGTGGGAGACACCTAGGCATGCTCTCGAGTCTTGGTATGTCTCATGGAAGTGGGAGAGACAGAATTAAGCAAGAGTGACTGGCAAGTATGGACTATGGAATGAGCTCTGGTTTTAATTTCAGTGTACAGAGAGCGTCTGGCTCAGCTGGAGTAAGCAGCAAAAGGAAAAGCTGACATCTGAGCTGGGATTGGACACTGGGCTGGAGATGGTGAAAGAAAGCTGTGGGGTAGGGTCGAGGTTTTCCAAGTACAGAAGGCACAAGATAGAGAGGAAATGGCTGTGGGCTGATAGTGACTGGAAGGAGAGGCAGGCGTGCCCCTGGTTGCCTTTGAATGGTGTGTGCAGGTGTGTGCGTATGTGTACATGCATGTTGATGATGGTGATGAGAGATGAAGACAGGTTTGTATCTGGTTGCATTTTCTCCATTTAAAAACAGACTTCATTTCTAAAGCAGTTTTAGGTTTATAATGTAACTGAGCAGAGGGTAGAGATTTCCCAAATACTCCTTATCTACACACACACATATACACACCACACGCGCACACACACACACACACACACGCACACACACGGACTCTCCCACAATCAAAA
>PVJO010010216.1:0-65311 GCA_004026905.1 Hystrix cristata
ATCTCAGGGTTGTTTGATTTGCATCTCTCGAATGACCAGTGATGTTGAACATTTTTTCATATGTTTATTTGCTGTTTCTACTTCTTCATCTGAGAATTATCTAGTCATTTCAGCTGCCTACTTTTGGATTGGGTCTTTAAATTTGGGGGGTCTGATTTTTCTGAGTTCTTTATATATTTGACATATCAGTCCTTTGTTGGAGAAATAGCTGGCAAAAATTTTTTCCCACTCTGTGGGTTGTCTCTTGGACGTTGGTGGTTTCTTTTGCTGTGCAAAAGCTTTCTAATAAGATTAGAAGTCAGTTGTTAATTCCTTGTGATATTTCCTGGGCAATTGGGGTTTTGTTCATAAAGTCTTTGCCTACACCTATGTCTTCAAGAGTTCTACATAGTCTATCTTCCAGAAGATTTAGGGTTTCTGTTTCAATATTTAGATCTTTGATCCACTTTGATTTAGCTTAGTGCATGGGGAAAGATACAGGTGTAGTTTTAATCATCAGCATATGGAGAGCCAGTTTTTCCAGCACCATTTATTAAAGAGGTTATCTTTCTTCCAGTGAGGTCGTTTGGCTCCTTTGTCAAAGATAAGGTGACTGAGAGTGTTTGGACTTGTTTCTGCATATTCTAATCTGTTGCATTGGTCCTGCAGTTTATTTTTTTTTGCCAATACCATGCTGCTTTTATTACAGTAGCTTTGTAATATAATTTCAGGTCAGGGATTGTGATGGCCCCTGCTTTGCTTTTATTGCCCAGAATTGCTTTTGCTATTCTAGGTTTCTTTTGGTTCCGAATGAATTTTTTCTCTAATTCTGTGAGGTATGCTATTAGTATTTTAATTGGGATTCCATTAATCTGTATAACAGTTTTGGGAGTATGGCCATTTTCACTATATTGGTTCTTCCTACCCAAAAACAAAAGATATGTTTCCATTTTCAACAAATCACCAAGAAGATTATACACTATGACCAAGTAGGATTCATTCCAGGGATGCAGGGATGGTTCAACATATGCAAATCAATAAATGAGATACACCATATTAACAGAGCCAAGGACAAAAACCATATGATCATCTCAATAGACACAGAAAAAGCATTTGACAAGATCCAACACCCATTTATAATAAAAACCTTGGAGAAAATTGGAATAAATGGTCTTTATCTCAATCTGATAAAAGCCATTTATGACAAACCGACAGCCAACATCATACTAAATGGTCAAAAATTAAAAGTTTTCACTCTAAAATCCAGAACAAGACAAGGATGTCCGCTCTCACCACTCTTATTCGGTATAGTTCCAGAAACATTAGCCAGAGCAATTAGACAAGAGAAAGAAATAAAAGGAATAAGGATAGGAAAGGAAGAATTTAAATTATCACTATTTGCAGGTGACATGATACTCTATATAGAAGACCCCCAAAAACTCCACCAAAAGATTTCTAGATTTAATAACCAAATTCAGCAGTGTAGCTGGGTACAAAGTCAACAATCAAAAGTCAATAGCATTCCTGTACACAAATAACAGACTCACTGGGAAAGAAATTAGGGGAACAACACATTTCACAATAGCATCCAAAATAATGAAGTACCTAGGAATCAATCTAACACAGGAAGTAAAAGATCTATACATTGAAAACTACATTACTTTGAAAAAGGAGATTAAAGTTTCTATAAAAATTCATGTATAGATTTTTGTGTAAACATAAGCTTTTATTTCTCGTGGGGAAAAACCTAGTATTGGGATTGCTAGGTCTTATGGTAAGTATGTGTTTCACTTCAAAAGAAGCTGACAAATTTTCCTCCACAGTGACTATACTATACTTTATCCCCGCCAGGGATATATAAGAATTCCAGGGAGTGAAGATTTAGCTCAGTGATAGAGTGCTTGCGTAGCAAGCACAAGGCCCTGAGTTCCATCAACAGCACATAACCCCCACCTCCACACCCTCCCCGCACCAAAAAATAAAATAAAATAAATAAAAAAGAATTCCATCTGCTTGGAATGCTGCTTCATATTTACTATTGTCAGTTATTTTAAATTTCATCCATTCTGACAGTCTACAGCATATTTCACTATGGTTTTATTTTGTATTTCCATAATGATTAAAGACGTTGAAAATCATTTCCTACTTTTATCTGTCACTCATATGTCTTCTTTGGCGATATATTTGTATAATATTTTTGTTCATGAGAAGAACAGGTTGTTTCCTTGTTGAGTTTTGGGAGTTTTTAAATGTATTTTGAATAAAACTTTATTGTTAAATATGTGTTTTGCAAATATTTTCATGAAATCTGAAGCTTTTCTCTTTTTGATATCTTTTACAAAACAAGTTTTTACTTTGATGAAATTCAATTTATCATTTTATCTTTTGGTGTTTTGGATGTTATAGATCTAAGGAATCTTCCTTTTACAAAGTAACACTGATTTTTTTTTCTTTTCTTTTTCTTTTTTTAAGAATTTGATAATTTTAAATCTTATATTTAAGTCTATGATTTTGAAATAGTTTTTGTAGAACATATTATACATAAGCCCGAGTTCAGCTTTTGATACAAATATCCAATTCTTTTAACATCATTTGATTAAAAAATACTATACTTCCACTTTTTTCTTTAAATTACCTTTGGATCTTTGACAAAAAGTCAAATGTTTTAATGAATCTGTGTCTATTCCGACCTAATTCTGTTGTGCTAATCTATATGTCTGTCCTTTCGCCAATATCACACTGTTTTGATCACAATAGCATTATACTAAGCTTTAAATAAGATTGTAGGAGTCTTCCAACTTATTATTTTACAAAATTGTTTTGGCTGTCCTTGTTCCTTTTCTCTCCATGTGAAATTTACCATCAGCTTGTTAATTTCTTTTTCAAAAAATACTGCTAGAATTTAGTTTGTGATTGTGTTAAATCTACATAATTTTAAGAACATAAACTCCTGAAAAACATCCTAGAATCAATCTATACAAGCTAACATTCCTGCTTGTGAACTTGTCATTTGATAGTTTCACAATCTCTCTTTTTAAAGATAGTACTTATCAGATATCTTTTACTATCTAATCAGATATAGCATTAGAGAAAATACTGAAGTTACAAAACCCATTCATTGTCCCAATACACCTATTGGCAGGCTTCCTCATACACCATGGTTTTCAGGTGTGTAAATTAACTGAGTAGGCTTTAGAAGTTCACATTCTTACATATAAAAAAACAGCTATCCTCATAGCACACTCTGTTTACTTGTGTTGAAATAGCAAACTTCACTCTGGAAACATGATTCTCTCTGCCCGGGAAGACTGAGGTGCCACACGGACAACTCCTTCTTCCTTCGATGTCCCTGTTTGCCCTATTTGAAGAACGACAACACAGCTGCTTAGGGACACAGGCTGCAACCTACATTGTGAAAAGGAGGGATACACAGGGGTATTCACATCATATTGGAACAATTCCTACTCCAAAGGGAGCTGCTGAGAAGGAGCCTGAAAAAGATGTTCACAGGGCTCTAAGATCACCACACTACGCTAATACCCCTGAAAAGAATGCCACCCTTCTCAGTGTTTCATCTCCACCCTGCTTGTTTCTTCTTTTCAATTGGAGTGTTTGATATGCAGCCAGTTTTCTTGGTTTCCTGTAGGTTTCCATTGTAGAAGTTGTAAAAATGTTTTAATTGCACCAAACCAAGTACCAATCCTTTGTTGACATGGGGCTGGCTAGTGTCTTGAGAAATTTTCAAACAAAGTTTGTGGATAAAAGTATAGTGTCATGTTTTGCATGTTGAAGGGGAAAAAATAAAAGAGAATTAGAATTTTTTTTCTCATCACAGGCTTTCTGGCATCATTTTAAATTTATTTATAATACTGCTGTCATTAATATTATGCTCACTTGGTTGAAATTATTTTGTTTCTCCCTTTGGAAATAGAGCTGCTCAAGACTGATAAATAATAACACATTATATAAGTACTGTGGATTATTTAACATTCTGATTAATGAGATATTTTCTACCCCCAAATGACAATCTTTAGAGCTTTTCAGATGTAAGCTTGTCAATCTCCGATCATGAATAGTGTTTATATTTGAAAGATGAATATGATACTTTGGTTGAAGTGGTTAATTTTGCTTTCAAACCTTTTTCATAAAATAACTGATGGAGTAATCAGGATGAAACATTTCTCATTTGAAATTGACCTTGTCTGTATGGCACTGAGCTAGATCAGACCACAGAAGCTCATGCAAGTCCAATTTTGTGCAGTCTTAGGAATTAAACCCAGGAGACCTTTACCACCAAGCTACATTTCTAGTCCCACTTCATTTTTTTTGAGGGAGGGATTTGTTACATTCCCAGGCTGGCCTTGAATCCTTGTGATCCTCCTGCCTCAGCCTCCTGAGTAGCTAAGATTATAGGTGTACACCACTGCACCAGATAAATTCAAAGATTTTTGAGAAAATAGCATCAGATTCTGCTATAAACAAGGTGGGGGTAAAAGTGAGTGAACTGTAAAGGAAATCTTTCCCTGTATCCTCTCTCGTTCTGACATCACCCCAGGAGTGTATGCAGTCAAAGGGAGCTGGACTTAGGCTCTCTTCCTCTTACTACTTCCAGCTGGAGAATGAGAGGGCCATTTGCACTCAAGGTTCCATTCTACTCACACACAAGGATATTCTTGTGGTGCCTAGTTACCTAGCACCACATCATCAGCCTTTCCTGCCAGGCCAGGAGCTAGACCATGACCCGACACAAGTGTCCTTCCTCTAACTGTGCCGCATACAGAGTCACATGCCGTTGGTCCTCATGAGGCTGTCAGCTTTAAGCACCCTTCCACTGCCGGGGGATTCAATGAGCTCTGGCATCGCTTTAAGAGAAAGATGTGGCCACAACAATATTTAAACACTCAGACTCAATCTGTTGGTTACTTTTTAAATAATAGGCTAAGGAAGTTCTCAGGATGCAGACACAAGAGCAATTGAGCAATCACAGAATAAAGTAAAGCCTGACTGCTTTTGGATTTGTTTTTCAAGAACAGATTTTTTTTTAAATGCTTCAAGCAATTCCAGAATCATCAGTCAGATGTGATAATAAAAAAGCATCCAAAAAAAGAGACTAATTTTTTTTTAATTTACAACAAAATGCCTCTAACTACTTTTCTAGGCCCCCAGGATTTCTATGTCCCTCAGTTCTCCATCCTTCAGTCACTTCAGAGTTATAAAGAGAAGTCGAATACACTTCCAGATAGCATAGTTTATTCAGTCAAATACAATAGTACAAAATTGGGTTATTTCCTCGTGAAGAAGCAGACTTTGTGGTGTTAGGAGTTCTCTGGCTTCCTCAAAGAGCAAGAAGGATCCCTCCTTACTATGTGGGTTGCCGTCTAAACACATGCTTGATACAGTCAAACATCTTGAAGATACAATCTTCTTCACACTCATCTAACAATATAATATTAACCTTCAGCATCTAACAAAGGAGATGAAGGCGGAGACAGAAGAAAAGTGCTACTTCTCTTAGGAAGGAATTGAGAGAATGTATGAAAGAAGGTAAACGCTCAGTATGGGCAGGACACTGCAGAGTTAGAAGTCAGGAGAGGGGAGGAAAAGGGGCACCACTAAGGGAAATTTTGAGGGAACAACCTCTCAATGGTATCCATAATTGGAGAGGGTGCTTCGTGAAACCCAAAGACAGTGTTTTTGGAGAAATAAGAAAAAAACCAGGAGTATAGACAATTAACTTGTCTCTACTCCTAAATACTGGAAATGACTACAGAATATAAATGCCAGAACTAGCAATGGAAATTAGGAAAATGCCGTTCATGTCAGATAACCGGACATTTGTATTCTAAGTGATATGAAGGTCCAATTTATGTCTTAGGGATTCTGGAATACTATCTGGGGGCTAGACATAGACACATTAACACCTTATAACTCAGAGGAATGCGGGCAGGGTGTACAGCCACAGCAAACAGCAACTCTGTGTGGGTGCGCTTCTGGTCTGGAGCAGACGGCCCCAAGACAGCAAGCTGGCGGAGGGGCCTCCTCTGAAACACGTGGACAGATACTGGAAGTCAACACGGGAGCATCTAGAGGAAGCAGAGGAAATGCCTTCTCTAAAATAGACTCAGTGCAAGGAGAAAGATCATTTTATAGAATGTTTAATTTGGGTTCTGAGAAATACGTAAGTCAAAATTCAAAAGGAAGAAGTTAAGAAAAACCAAATTTCATGAAGGGAGAAAATAAAATTGTTCAACTAAAACTTTAGGAACAGCAGTGAAGAGCAGATTGGATATTGCAAAAAATTCCCTTTCGAGAAGCAGAAGGAAAGTTTATAATTTATCCAGGGGGAAGGATAAAAAGACGGAAATGAATTTAGCAAAGATAAGGTCCATGGAAGCAAAATTCTAATCATTCCAAACTGTACGATAAATATCGAATGACAGAAACCAAAAATGGGAGATAAATAGGGTAAAAGCAAATAATAATAAAAATTTCAGTTAATGAAGCCCAAACCTATAGAACAGAAAAGCTCCCTAAAAATCAGGAACTCAAGAATAAATAGAAAAATATGTTTTCAAAAAATTTTAATGACTTAATCATTTACAAAATTTGTATCCTCAAAAATTGCATTGTTTTCCAGGCAGAGCAAGATGGAAGTTGAGTGAGGTCCTCCAGAGATACATCTCCACTGACACACCAAGTCGCGCAGCTATGCAAGTACCAAAGTCCCTCCACAAAATGTAAGGAAATCAAGCAAGAGACCATACTACCAGCTTTTAGAAGAACAAGATGAAAAAAACATATCAAAGAAGACAGGAAGGAAAGTGTCACCCTCATCACCCCTTCCAAGCAAGTCAGCATGGACAGAGATGCCTCCTGCTTGGGAGAGGGAAATACGGAAGCCCAGGCCTTAGACCTGAAATCCCCAGACCAGCCAGGATGAAACCCAGTGCCGGACAAAGCCCTGTGACAACCACACCCACTCACAACCAGGCTAATGCACCTGGACAAAGTCATCTGAACTGCTAGGCCAAGCAGGTTACTGACTCCAGGACCCCTCCCCGGACTCCCAGCCAGAGCAGGGATCAGGACTCCATGTAGTGGGCAGGAATGTTACAGGGTTGTGTCTTTAGAAATGGCTCAACAATCAAAAGTATTCCAGGTTCTTCTTGCCTCAAATAAAGAATTGGACAAGCCCAAAAATGGTGTCAAACGTCTACTTGAAAAATGCAAGATAAATGGATATGGGAGAAACCAGCTCTGCAGAGAGAATTTGGGCTCAACAAAAAGAAAAAGAGGGTAAAAGCAAAAATGAAAGTACACACAGTATCTGAGAAACAGCACCACTACCGTCAAACTCACACAGGATAGAGGTTTTCCCTGGTGGGGGAGTCCTTCTTAAGCCATCCACATCTCTTGTGAGCTCATGACAAGTTCTAATATGGGGCCTTCACATTGCCCTGGGATCACACTCACCCCCCACACACACCCCAGCTTTGCCACACCCCATTGCCCTTATCAGGAGGGCACAGAAACTAGCACAAGGCTTTGTCTTGGAGACCAGACCCAGGCCCACCTCAGTGAGATTCAACACCCGACAGAAACTGAAGGTTTTGTACACTGACCAGAGTTGCCTGTAGACCCGCCCAGGCACCAGGCTGAGATTCCTGTGCCTTGAAGGACCTGTGGAAAGTTCAAGCCTCATCACTTCCAGGCTTGGAGAAGCAAATCTACCCTCCTTACAGCTGTGCCAGCCTTGGTGGCCAACGGACCAATGTTCTAAGGTAAGACGCTAGAAATATTTTCTTTTTTGTCTCTGTGTTACAGAAGCATAGACTAGTTAATATCATTTAAATGGCTTCTCAAGCACCGCAATTCTATCTGACTCCAGAGAATGTTCAGAGTGCATCTATATGCCAAATAAATCTTACCTGAGAATTTTCAGATGAGGAAAATAAATTGAAACTAATCGAACCAAAAGTATTGTGCCAGTTTAGTTAGCATGCACAAAATGGAGGTCCTAAGTCCCTGCTAGTAAGAAATTGAGAACTTAAATCTAAATTTGAAAGCATTGAGTTTCTCCAATAAGCCAGCTAAAATGAAAGAGGTAAAAGGTTTTAGCAAATTATTCAACATGAAGTACAAGTTGTGCTTCCCGGCATCCACTGTATCATGGAAATGCATATACTGTTAATTCCATCCAGAATTTCCTTAAAAAGGTAACTAGAAGAGATTATGACTGCTTATGTCTTTCTGCTTATGCCATTAACCTCTACTATTTCATGGAGATGTTTGCCTGCATAGAATGAGGTAAGAGCAGGTGAACTGGATCTCATAATGAACTTGAATAGTTAGCACAAATGTATTCAAGAACACTCTACAAGTCTTTCCTAAGTATTGGCAACTTGCTTCTGGAATCAACAAATCTACTGCCCCAGGCTGGTTTTGCTCTTTCTGCATTTCCCAGACTCTCTCTTCTTATGATTTCTTTCATTCATCTAAATTTATAAGCTATATAAAATATATATATACATATATATGTGTGTGTGTGTGTGTGTGTGTGTGTGTGTATATATATATATATATATAAACCTGCTGTAAATAGGGAACAGGGAGCAGAACGGAGGGGTGGGGAAGAAGGGGGAAAACCAAGATATATCATATACAGGTACAAAATAACCATGATGAATGTGATCAACAATACTGTTCTTGGTTAAAAAAAAATGTATAAGCTATTTTGAATGAGCCTTTTTGGCTTCAACCTGGTCCTCACTTTCAGGTCACATCATTCCAGTTTTCCATGGTCCAGTGAATAACCTCTCAACCTCTTAACTGAAACCATGATCCAGAATCTTGCTCTAAATTAGGTAAGAGTTATGTCTCTACCCATCATGGAAGAAACATCATCTCTATAGTTGACTTCCATGAAGTCAATGGAAATCATGATTTTACAAGTGATTTACAAACCAATAAAAGTTAATCATGACAGGTTTCTCCATGAAAGTACAAAAAGGAAATCCTAATGAGTTTGAAATATAAAGTGGCTACTAACTTTGATGTGAAACTTCTTGATGTGAGAGAGAATTATAGAAAACATATAGTTTTCCCTGAAACTGAAAATTAATATATGAGTGTTAGAATTATCCTTTTATTTCTAGCAGTCTAGCAAAAAATATGGCTTTTGTTAGATTTTACTCGGCTCTGTGCTTTTATATTCTCAGCCATGAAATCTCAACTTCAAAAGTGGGAGCTACCACTAGTGATACAGATTTCGAATCAGAATTGATATGTCTTGACTAAAAAATATTCCACAAGTTTTAAAATGAATTTGATATTAAGTAGCAATGCTGTCATTGGATTGGCTAAAAATAAAAGTGATAATCATTTAGTGATAATCATTTTATAGAAAAATTGGTTGAAATTTAAAAATTAATTTTATATGACTTTTGAAATAGTTATTTTAATATAAAATAGTCTATAATTCATATTTTTATAAAGTTTTAAAATCCTTACAACTTGAATACATGTAATATCTTAATGGCCCATTACTTAAAATTCTGAATGCTCTGGCCTAGATGACAAACCGTAATCATCTAGATCACGGAAAAAGAAAGAACGATTTAAAATTAGACTGTAACCACTTGCTCTTAGTCCTGCTTACATGATCATTTTCAGTTGATAACTACAGATGAACACAAAGAGACAGAACCTCTGGATTCATTGCCCTGCACATCACAAATGGCTTTAACCATAGAAGTAGGTGAATTTAAGACTATATGTAGATGATCAATGAAGATAATAAAAACACACTATTATGAGAATTTTTGTATTTGAATGCATTTCATGCATGACATTTGTTTTCCTTCTAAGTCCTTAAGTGGCTTGGGAATTGGATACTTTTGTATTAGGAACAAATAATACTGTATTTTACTGTTTTTCACTGGTGTTCTTCAAATCACCCTTCCTGAAATGACTATCCGTGCATGGTGAACAGGAAGAGATTAGAGAAAGAACATGTACAAGTAGAGTTGGGACTTGAACTGGGAGAGGTTCATAGTGCTGGGAAAACGTGAAGTATACAGAGCTGTGAGAAAAAAAAATAGCATTTTTCTTGTGCTTGAAAGCATGCTGGGGGGAATATGGTTAAAAGGAACCTAAACACAAACTCAAATAGTATATGATTTCTCTTCTATGAGAAACTCAAAATATAAATCAATTAAAAAGCAAAATAAAAGGTAGATAATAGGAAACAGGAAGCTAGGTCTTTTACAAGACAAGGGGACTAAGAGACAGGAGAAGGGGATGAAATAAAGAATTAAGACATGTCAGCTCCCCACAATGAATGTAATCATTAAGTACTGCAAACACATCCTGATATAAGATTTAGTTTTTCATACGTTGAAGACTTAAAACTGTCATTGTGATTTATTTACCCACTGCCACGCCCTGAAGTCCTTCACCAAACCTATTGGTAGAAAGAAAAAGCAAATAAATATAAAAATAAAAAGGTTCAATAAAATGAGGAAAATGTAGCACTTCTGAGGATATAAATGGAGGGGAAGGAGGGATGGTGTATGATTACGCTGTCTTCCACATCATTATGTGCTTCCATGATATTGTACCTTTATGAAATCCTTCTCAGAGATAAGGAAAATGTAAATATCAGAGACACTAAACTTCGAGGTTTTAGCAGATGAAGTTAAACAACATACTCTCTGAAATACAAGTCACTTCTACTTTTTTCTACAGAAAGTATGTGAAGAAAAGAACTAAAATGAGGAAAATACGAGTCTTGTCTAGTAGAAAGCCTACCACTATCAGGCTCCAACACTCACCATATTTCAATTTCCTCTTATGAATCCCTCAATTCTAATTGTCTGCCCATCTTCTTTACCACACTTTTTGGTTAATTTTGTCTTACTTTTTGGATTCAGTTTACCACAATAAGCTGTCTTTCTCCAAGGCCAACTCTAATATCTGTTTTTACATAAATGCTTGCTTCTATAATCTTCCTAAACCAAGATTTCTGTAGCAGACTGGGCTCGGGCAAAGGCCAGCTGTGAGAAAACATCCTATTGTCTTATCCTCCTTAGACTTCACGGATGACCAGATGTCAGGCAGGATTCATCTTCACTCACATACCATGTATCCCTTCCTTCAGGGTTTAGGACTTTGGTTTTTCTGGTTTGTCCTTAACCCCAAAGATATCAACATAGTAAACAGATTTTTTTCCTGTATATTCTATATTTGTAAGTTGCTTGAATTTGTGTATATCTGTGACTGCATGGCTTGGCAATTTAAGAACGATGTTTGAATAATTTTTGAAATCAAAACCAGAAAAAGACTTAAAGTGTCAATATAAGTATTTCTACTTTTCTGAGAAGATCGCTTGAGAAGTAATTTAGGATCTGCGGCTAGGTGTGGATGAGAATCCTAGCTTACCTGAAGCAGCTGCTACCATCTCATTTTATGTTTACAATAATGAAGTGAGAATTTTGGCAAGTGAACATTGTTGTTTAAAACCTACGAGGCTGGAAGCAGCTGTCAAGCAGTGTATTTAAACCCAACCTCATGTTTTACGAACCAGATGAGGAGTGTGTACATGTTGTGAATTGCTGCTGTACATTGCTTTGCTAAGTTCTGTATACAAAGCGGTGAAAGTTTTCGTTCTACTGATGTGACTCATCAATACAACAGATGAAATGCTTGATAGAAACAGCGCTGTCATTTCTAATGAATTCATAAGCTATTGCTCAGTTTCCCTTTATGTTACAAGCTCAGCGGTGAGCCCAGGAATTTGTGTTTAATTAGAGACAGAACATGCTTATCTTTCTGGAACGTCAGGATAATGACAATATTATTTGTTGGAAAAACCTAATTTTTTAAGTTTGTCAAGTCTGACTTAAGAGGACCTAATTTTTAGCTCAGTGGTCAGAGCACCTGCCTCGCAAGCACAAGGCCCTGAGTTTGATCCCCAGCACCAAAAAGAAAAAAAAAAAAAAGAAGAAGAAGAAGAAGACCTAATTTAACTCCTTGGAAAACTAGGAGTAACTCTTTTCTCCTTCCCATTATATTATTTAGTATATTTTCACCTCCCTTTGACGATAATAAAAAGATACCCTTAACATAGTGACAAAGCTACTACTCGAGTAGCTCCTATTGATAACAGGAGTAAAAGCAGAAAAACTGATATAGAAAGTGTGAATGGCGTTTGAGTTGAAGTTTTAGACCAAAAGTGAAAAAATTTACAGAACAAAGCTAGTATCCGTAACTTTGAAGAAGGCAGCTTCCATTTCCATTTAGGAACCAGGGATGGGAACTGCCGGCTCATCTGAAACACCTGGTACAATCATAGTTTACACCAAAGGTGTCCGTTATCATCCTAACACAAAGCCTCAGGGTTGTTTTCTTTTCTTAATTGTCTCCAAGTGCAGTCAAGTCTATATTTCTCTCTCTCCCTCTTGGTGGCCTCTCTCACTCTCAATCTCTCTATCTCTACCTCTCTCTCTCTTGCTCTCTCTCCCTCCCTCCCTTTGTCCCTCCCTCCCCTGTCATCCTTATTAGGGTCTAACTAATTAGAGACCTTTGTTTTTCAGCGATAAGTTACTCAAGTGGTTGTGCACACATTCCTGGTTTAGTTAGCTCCAGAATACTGGGAGACTGTAATTAAAAACCAACTCAGCTTCTGCAGAATCATGTAAAGGGAAGTGTCTCTTATTTGGGTTGCTTTTCTTGGAAAAAATGACTTATTTAGATTTAGAAAATAATATTTGAAGTGGATTTTGTTTGGTGGCTTAATATCCAACAAAGTTATGAAGAATCTTGTTTTAAAACTATGGTCCAGCACCAGGAATTTGAAAACACATCCAATTTCTATTCTTTTTAAAAAGTCTTTGTTTTTCCCATTTATTTCTTTACTGAGAAAAGAAGACAAATGGTGAATTCGAGAATATATGTATGTGTGTGTGTATATGTATGTATTTCCTTTAGCTAGTTTCCATTCAATATTTAAATGATACTTGATTTTGAAGAATATATTTTTATGTGTTGTCGATTAAAAGCACAGCAGATATAAGCATATACTCCAATACAAATCATGACAAATTGAATTGTTGCAGAAGGAAATATCCTAGTTATTTAAGTTTTCTATAATCAAAAACATTTTATATTAACACCAGATGACTTATCTAAATTACATGGATTGGTCTCGAGAACTAATATGATAAGCTAAGTCTGGGTGGGCTCTATCCATCTCCAAATTTTTCAGTCAGGTAGTTTAATCAATGCCTGTAGCCAAGTGGTAATATGTATATAGTTATGCGTAGTTCTTCTACCACAGATAATTACGAGTGGTTCTGTCACTAGATATGGTCAAATAAACAAGAATTCACACAAAGCCACTTGAGCAACACTGCCCCTCTTGTATCTAGCACATTTTATGAGAGAGCTACTGGAAACCTTGGTCCTGTATCTGGTAGCCCCTCAGCCCATGCTTTAGAGCAAGCAGATTCTATGTAGCTCACTGAGGAGAAGCCCAAGCCCTTCCCTATCAGGCCTGTGACATAATATGGTGAGCTAAACATGAGTGATGCCATGACTGATGCGGCATATATAGTCCGTGTCCATATGGGATTAATGGAGATAACGTCTAAAGAATCTCTTATAAATACGAAGAAATATTTCAAAAATCTCCAAACACAAAGTAGCCACTTGAAAAGGGGTTTTTGTGTAACTCTATTATATGAGCTATCCGATTTGAATTGGCCTAAGCAAAAACTCAAAGGAAGACAACAGTATGAATTTAAAGCCTTGCACAAAAGGAGAATGCAAGGGTAGAGCTCGTCCTAGTGATGAGAACTGGGATGGAAGATTTGGAACAGCAAAAGGGATTTCTCCATAGATTTCCTCTGCTTTTAAGGGCATCCTGACCTCATTCTCTCTTGTGTCCTCGTAGCAGAGAGAAGCACACATGCCGGTTACTCTGTGCTCACTGCCAGACCCAAGAAACAAAGCAGCATTCTGATTGGTGCAATCTGGGGGACTCCATACCCGGACCAGTCACTGGGACCAGAATCATGGAGTGCTGTGAGGTCATGTCGTCTTAAAGGGCACACTTTGATTGGCACACCACCACTGGAGACCACGGTGATGGGAAGAGACACAGGAGAAAGTGAAGAACAACAGTGATTCACATTAGGGGGAAAGGTCAGAAAAAAGCAACCAAAGAAACTGACTAAAACAGTTAATGAATAAAACAGGGAACACTTTAAAGGTGTAATTCCTACTACGCCATGTGAGAGAAAACATGAGGTACTTATTTTTCTGAATTTGGCTTATTTCATGTAATACGACCTCCAGTTCCATCCTTTTTTCTGCAAATGACATGATGTTGTTCTTCTTTATGGTTGAGCAGGGAGACAGGCATGATCAGAGTATGTTACATGCATGCATGACAATATCACACTGAATGCAACATTCTCTATAATAGTCACAGATATATAATCCCTGTCCTCTGTAAGAACTGGGTAAAATATATGATTAAAAAGATAAGTTTGTCATGAAAGTAAAGAAAATCTTTAAACAGACCTGTGTTAAAAATTCATGTGGCAAGCCCAGTCAAGGGATTTACCCAGTCGATTCCATGACAGGCTCGGAATACAACGTTAAACTGAATTTACTTTACGATATACAGTTAGCAGTAACAACCTATTAAGCATTATTCAAAGAATAAACTCATTTTCATTTCATAAGAACCCCTTAGGTATAGTAATACTAGTCCCATTTTACAGATAAGCAAAGTAAAGCATGGAGGCTAAATGACTTGCCCCAAACTACAAAGTCAGTAACTAAGTGAGCCTGGTAATAATATCCAACGATTGTGCTGCACCTCTAAATTAAGATTCACTTAGGTCGGTAAGTACCCCCATGTTTCACCAAAAGGCTTTTAAAAACTAGGGTTCTCAGCTCTGCACCTGTCAGCCGGCGTGTCCCGTGGAACTCGGAACAAGGGAGTTATGTCACAGACATCCCTTTCAGTGGTCCTCTTTTGTAGATTTGAACGTAATGTATTCTGGTGCTTTTTCTTTGTGAAAAATTTTAAAAAGATAAATTATTGTCAAATAGGAGACTCTTGTATTGTTATTAGAATGTCAATAAAATGAAATTAAAATCAATTTCCTAGAATTCCAGACTAGCAAAATGGCAAAATAAAAGTAGGGTGTGACACATCCAAATCTTCAAGGCACAGTCGGGTCAGAATTCCTGCATAACACCACACGATAATCAGACTTAAGAGTGATAATGGAGACCCAAAGTTCCGGGCTTGATGTGGTCCCTGAGGGACACAACAATGTCCACAGATCAGAGGGAGCACCTCAGCCGGGCATTTGTGTTAAAGGGATGACCTCCCGAGCCTCCCAGAAATATTCTTCCAAAGATGTAAATAAGTCAGCTATGCTGGAGTTGCACTCTTGAACATCTTCAACTTCTTTAAATGTATCTGGTTGGATTTTTTTCAATCTTGGCATTTTTATTCGGACATATATGAAAACAAAACAAAAGAACTTCAACGTTACAACAGATATTTTTGCCCGGTTCCCATCCAAGAGGACAGAGGTGTGAAGATGGGTCCTCTTTCTAACCCACCTGGAAGCTTCTCATTGTCTAGATGAGACTAGCTCCTAAAAGTGGGCCTTTGTGACTCTACATCCAGGTGCATAGATCACCAACAGCATATACAGGCTGCGGTTTACACAAAGATAGCCAATTATTTTTCCTTCACATCACTTCCCCACCACTTCCCAAAATGAGAAGTCTGGATGTAGGAGGAAGCTTCTCATTGTCTAGATGAGATTAGCTCCTAAAAGTGGGCCTTTGTGACTCTACATCCAGGTGCGTAGATCACCAACAGCATATACAGGCTGCGGTTTACACAAAGATAGCCAATTATTTTTCCTTCACACCACTTCCCCACCACTTCCCAAAATGAGAAGTCTGGGTGTAGGAGGAAGATGTGGTTGTTGGAGTTTGGCTTGATTCAGTGCAAAAAGAAGAAAACAACCTTCCTTACCTGGACTCAGCCTTATATCAGTTTTCCTTGACATATTGTAGTAAAAGCACATGCATTGGAGTTGAGACGATTTTGAATCTTGGACCTGCCATTTAATTTCTTAGAGGTTTAGTCCCTGTTTCTCTGGGGTCTTGCTTTCTGTAGTTTCAGTTACCTGTGGCACCCATGGGTAAAAATATTAAACCAAAAATTCCAGAAATCAACAATCTAGAGTTTAATTTGCAGTCTTTTCTGAGTAGCAGATGAAATTGCACACCATCTTGTTCCATCCCACTTAAGACAGACATATACGCCTGCCCATTCGTTAGGAGCCATCACAGTTTTCAGACTATTGTGGTTTTGTAGTGTTTGTATCCAAGTACCCTATTGGACTTAATAACGGTCACAAAGTTGCCATTAAAAATGGCAAAAGTTGTGATGCTGGCAATTCAGACATGCCAAGGAGAAGCCATAAAGGACTCTCTTTAAGTAAAAAAGTAACACTTCTCAACAAAGGAAAAAAAAAAAAAGCATGCTGCTAAGATCTATAGGAAGAACAAATCTACCTGTGAAACTGTGAAAATAGAAGCAGAAATTCATGCTAGTTTTGCTGTTGCACTTCAAACTGCAAAAGTTATGGCCACACGCATGATAAGTGCTTAGATGATGGAAAAGGCATTACATTACGGTGCTCAGTACTGTATCCCGTTTCAGACATTCGCTAGGTATACTGGCTGGGTTTTTTAAATGACCCTCCGTGTCTTGCACACAAAGAGGAGCTTACGGCACTGCAGAGGGAGGCAGTGGGGCTGACCCTCAGGCTTGCTGGGTTGCAGTTCACTGTCCTCACTCCTCCGCTGCCTCTCTGTGGGAGCAGGGAAGCGAGCGGAGCTGTGCTGTGAAAATCCCTCTCCACGACCTCACTGACTTTATTTTTGTTTCGTGACAGTCACTCTGCTGAAGTGCACTTTACACATGGTAAAATGCACAGCTCTCAGGCATACATATTCATAAGCGCCAACAAATGTATGTGCCTACGCAACAACTATGTACATTAACCAAGTTGCGATAGGATCTCTTAATAGCCACTTTGCTAATGTCAACACCTGGCCTAAATCAGCTGTGAAACTGCGACGTGTCAGAGCTTCATCGCTACAGGCTGTTTGGAAACCAAATCCAATGATATCTTTATTTATGGGAAGCAATGAGATTTGGCATCCAGCCTTAAATAAATCATTTAATGTAAGGAAAGAATACTGAACATAAATTGATAAGGCACTCAATTTAAGGGACTAGCACAGTACAGTAAAATAAACACAAAGTAGAAGGATGAAGTCAGAAAGATGCAATAAGTAAGTTTGAATAAGAATCACACACAATTAACCAAAAGAGTGGAGAACTATTTTTACAAACAAATAAAAATTACATGTGCAAATATAAAGAAATGTACAAAGAAAAAAGAAAAATAACAAATGTATTTATATTAAAGAGGGTATAGAGCTACATTTGTGGAAAAGAGATTTAAAGTGGTAGGAAACAGGGCATGCTAATAAATCTAAAAACACTTTAAAACAGATTCAAAATGTCAAAAGTGGGCTGGGGATTTAGCTCAGTGATTAGAGTGCTTGCTTGGCAAGCACAAGGGCCTGAGTTCGATCCCCAGCACCGGAAAAACAAAACAAAACAAAATGTCAAAAGTAAAATACTATAAGTAACACAAGTAAATGTGATAGTATATATATATATATTTTTTGCCTTGCACTGGTGACTATATGAACATGATATTAAATTCAGGAGCAATAAAAGGGAAGATTTATAATAAAGTACGTTTAAAAAGCCAAAGCTTTTATATGTAATCATACCAAAGTCAAGAACAAACAACCAATCTGGAAATCCTTTTTGTTACACATGGGATCAAAATGTCAGTCCTTTCTTAAGAAGTTCTTATTAATCAATAAGAAAAATAACCAACAACCCAGTGCAACAATAGGCAAATTACATAAGCAGAAAACTCACAGAGCAAATAATCAATAAGCCCAATAAACACATGGAAAGATGATCCATCCTGTTAAAAATCAAGTAACACTGAAAAAAGAAAAACACAAAAATAAAAACATCTGAGGGATCAATATTTTACCAATTAAGAAGAAATTAAAAGCCAACTAATTCCTAGTATTGGGAAAGACAGAGGAACAAGCACACTTATATCCAGCATACACCAGTGTCACCTGGCCCAGATCCTCTGATGAGGAGTGTTGCAGTCATTTGTACACTGAAATATGCTTACTGATTCAACATTCAAAGTCTAGAAATTCATTATCAATAATAAATAATTTACATTTGTCTCTATCTATTCACTGTAATATTTTTATAAGAGTAAATATTGGAAGAAATCCAAATATCCTTCAGTGGGTTTGGTTATGTATATACATACAGTTTATAAAAGATGAATCTGAAAGTGTGTGTGTGTGTGTGTGTGTGTGCGCGTGTATGTGAATGTGTGTGTGTGTTTCTTACAGATAACGGACCAAACCAGGCCTGGTGGCTACTTTTATGAATACATTTTAGTTGTATTACAACTGCACATGTTTGTTTTCTCATTAGCTACGGCTGCTTTTGAACACAAAGGTAGAAGTAGTTGTGGTAGAGATAATATTGCCAAAACCCTATAAGCTATAGTATCTGGCCCTTCATAGACTATTTCCCAAGCTCTGCTCTGCTGATACAGGATATGCTGTTACTGTATAGCAACTATGACAACCACCATCAAACTATTATACAAATATATTCTTACTCAAATATAGATGTTCCAGAGTTCTTTAGTAAAAGCATCATAAGTTCATTCACTTGAATCTGTCTTGGAAGGTTAAATACAATAAAATAGTTTTGGATCACTGATCGGAATAAAAATTTTCACAAAGATATAAAGGTCCAGTGTCATAGATGGCATATATGAGAGGACTGGGTGTATGCTCAGTTAATAAAGGAGCAACATTTTAGTTTTGCATCACTTCACCCCAGGAAAATGCTCTAAGAAGTGCACCCTTAAACAATTTTTTTCATTGTGCAAACCACATAGAACATATCTACACAAACCTACAGGGCATATCCCACTACACACCTGAGGCCTTGAAGTATAGCCTATTGCTCCTCGGCTACAAAGCTGGATAGCACGTACTGTCCCAAATACTGCAGGCAATTCTAACAAAATGGTATTTGTATATCTGAACATATGTAAACTTAGAAAGTATGCAAACTGGGCCCAGAGGTGCGTGCCTGTAATTCCAGCACTGAGGGATGCTGAGCGAGGAAGACCACAAGTTTGATTTCCATCTGGGAAACTTAGAAACATAGTGAGACCCTGTCTGAAAATTAAAAACAAAAATTAAAAAGAGCTGAGGATGTGCAAAAAGCTTAATGCAAAGGCCCTGGGTTCAATTTTCAGTACAAGACAGACAGACAGACAGACAGACAGACAGACAGACAGACAGAAAGAAAGAAAGAAAGAAAGAAAGAAAGAAAGAAAGAAAAAGAAAGAGAAAAAAAGAAAGAAAGAAAGAAAAAGAAAGTGAGTGGGGGAACAAGGGGGAAGGAAGGGATGAAATGAGTAAGGGCGAGAGGGAAAAACAAGAAAAGATTCAGTAAAAATATTAAGTAACAGGAATTTTTAAGTTCATAACATTATGGACCAGCATCATCTATGCAGTCCATTGTTAACCAAAACACCCATGTAGAGAATGACTGGATTTCAGTCTATTTCCTCTGTAAATAGACTTTCTGTGGCAAAATGATATTAATCATGATACACCAATTTGACTGGATTTTGGGGGGCATCATCCAAAGACCTCTAGCCAGGATGGAATAAAAGAGAAAGAAGGACAAAGTTGGTGCACAGTTTGAAGAGCTCTGTTCTGCTTGAGTATCTTTTGCTGCCAGTACCTGTAGGTATCAGACTTCATTTTCTTCAGCTTTTCAGTGCACATCAGACCTTTGACTCTCCAAGGACCTTCCAGGCTTTTGGACCTCAACTGGTGCTTTTTCCTTGAAGCTTCTTGCTCAAGGCTTTCAGTTTCTTGTTCTGAGCACCTACTTGATCCACCAGTTCTCCAGCATGCTGGCAGCCATTGTGGACTCTCCTGACTCTGATCCTGTAATGATCATATAAGCCTACCTAATAAATTCTCTTGCTCTCTTGCATAATTTTATTTTGTTGTTGTTGTTGCTTGCTCAGAGTAAAATGAATTGTTTACGTCATTTCTTTTCATCTAGAGAACACTACCCACCAATGTGGTTAGCTTTTTTCCTCCTAAAATTTGAATTGAAGAAAACTAAAATTTTTTGGATTAATATATTAAGGACATGTTGTTAAATATGTACGCCAGAATGTACAATAGAACATTTAATCTGAGAATGGACATGTTCTTCCAGTTAATTTTCTATTCAAGCTGTTGAATTAAAATGATTATTCTTTTTATAATGCAGTAAAATCTTAAAATGAAATTCAAAGAAATATAAATGTGCATGACTGAATCATCACCTAATTGAATGCAATAACTTTTGATTATCATTGATATAGTTGGAAGTACTGTGATTTATTATAATACATTTTTATTGTAACCTTTTCTATTACAGCCAAAAAAGTTTTGGAGTGGTCGAGTTAAAAACAAACAAACAAAATGCAATTTCATATTTTAAATCATTCAAGAGCACCTTATTTATTCACATGTAGTCCACTCTCGAATGTTTTCTAACTTCCAGTTTTTAGAAGAAAACATCTGACATATCTCTCCATAAACTGTTTTCCAGTGAGGTATTACTAATATCAATAAAAGCAGCAGGAAATCCTATGATTTGGAAAGAGTAACTGAACATGCATGAATGACCTGTGTTTGCTTAGAGTAGAATGAAGTGTTTACCTCTATATTCAACAGTTTTAGAAGATTTCCAGGAGGAAAATTATACTTTAAATCAGTACTCTTCAAATCCTTTCCCTTAGAACACTAGAGCTCTGTAGTAGTGCTTTAAGAGCTGTTCAAAATTTTAAATTTCTTTAAAATTACACTATTTTTTAAATTGATAACTAAAAAGAGGATATATCTTAAGAGTTCTCTATCAAATTTTGATAGATTTGAGACCGTTAAACCTATTTGTTTGCACTCCCCATTTTTGTGTAGACTTTGAAGTAAAGCCCCCCATAACCCACCTCGCCCGCCCCATCCCTACCTCTGCTAACCCCGCATGTACTCAAGTACTGGAAGGTATCAGCATTTGGAATTGTAGTTCTGGACTACTTGCTTTATTTTCCACTCAGATTAATGCTTACTGATTCCTGTAAAATTCAGGGGACTACAGATTGGTCGCAAAGACACCATGCATGCTAGTTAGGAGTTTTCCGCATGCTCCCCTCCATTCTTCTAAAAACATTCTTGCATTATTCTAGGCATCTTCCAAATCAACACTTGGAAGTATTTAAAATAATGACTGAGAGCTGTCTGAGGCCTTCGGTTGTTTATCGGTCTCCATCAGAGCTCTGAGGTCTCCACTGAAAAACTCAAGTGTATCAGGTTACCACCAACTCCTGCCTCAGAGCAGCAGTCAGTCAAGAAGTAATAGAAGCAATTCATAGCACACTACATTATGATATATGTACCTTGGGGTTCGTTACCAATTCTGAAGTCTTTCAGTCATATTCTTATATTCAGTAAAAGGAATGTCAATAGCTGTTTTTAATGACTTGAGTCAAAGATTCCCTTCTAACCTTGTTTCAAATTTCTGTATCACTTCACTTGAAAAGCAGAGAAGACAGGGTAAGCAGCAAAAATTACCATTTGCAAATACTTATTTGGATGAGAGAAGGTTTTCTTAGTACTGTTCACTGTGTCTAAAATCCTTCCTGATCTGTTTTTCTCCCTTGCCCTACACAGTACTCATTTGTCTAAATTCTGAACATACTTTCACCCTGATGTAAAAAAAAAAAAAAGGCACCTCCAGTTAACTTTTTATCCTCTCAGATCCCTACCTTTCCTTACCTTACCAGCAAAATAAAGTGGCTGTGAAGAGTGAATGAGATTATTATGTAAGTCATGTAGCACAATAAATGCTATCTTCCTTCTCCTTTTATAACACTTTCAGGACATTGGAGGAGCCTTTTTTCTGCCCCATGAAACTATAAGCTCCTTGAAAAATACTCAATGCTGCAATACTTTTCAAATAGACACCTGATACTATCTGTTCAAATAAAAGAGAATAAATGGATTATGCTAGTAAAGATCAGTGTGATAGTTTGATAGAGTTTTTTGGCCAAAATAAAATTAATTCTTATATTCTACATTCCTAAATCTCCTAATTTAATTCCTAACTATCAGTAATTCTCATTCCATAGGAAGAAGACAGATGAAATAATATCACAGGACAATAAGTGGTTAAGGGAGAACTAGAACATGAAACAACTCAGAAAACAAGTATTCTCTCGAAATGCATTCTGTTGTTAAAATTGAAACAAAAGCAGTATCAATGTGTATATTTCTTTATATATTTTACTATTTCTCCCAATATTACAAAATTTTTCAAAATTTGAAGAATGTCAGGGCAGAGCAACACGGCAGCTGAGAAAGATTCTCTGGCAATCATTTCTCCATGTATCAAGTTGAACAGTTACTAGTGCACCAGTCTACCTTCACAAGGGATAAGGAAATCTGGTAAAAGACCATGCAACTCGCTTTTAGTATGACAAATGAAAAGCCATATTGAAGAAGACAGGGGGAAAAAGATGCTTGCATCACTCTGCTCCTAATTCCAAACAATTCATCATTAAGAGACAGAGATGTCTACCACTTGAGGGAGGGAGAACAAAATAAGTCCAGTCTTTAGACTCGAAAACTTTCTAAGTGATTCATTGCTTTTCTCAAATATGTTTTAAGATTTTGTTCTTGTGTTGGACTTGTGGGCTTTGGACTATGATGTGTTGTGAAGAGGTTCTTTTCTGATCATGACTATTTGGGGTTCTATATGCCTCACTTATGTGTATGTTAAATTTTTTCTCATATTTGGAAAGTTTCTGTCTTTTTTTCTTTCAACCACTTTTATGCCTTCTATGCTGTCTTCTTTTCTGTACTAGTTCCAATGAATCTTAGAGCCATCTTTTTGTGCTATCTATCCAATGTTGGATTTTTCAGGTTCTTTTGTTGTTTTGAAGGTATTCTCATTATTTGGTCACCAGTCTTATTTGGCCTCCCTGTGTTTTCTAGTTCTGACATTCTTTCCTTGCACTGATCACTTCTTCTGACCATACTTCTGATAGAATTTTTAATCTCTTGAATTTCTGTTTGGTACCTTTTAATGGGCTCTAATTTTTTTCTATGCAGGTCATTCATATTTTATATCATTTTGCTTAGTTCAACTAGATTTTATTAATGTCTTCTGTAGGCTTGCTGATCATTTTGTTTATTAGGCTCATAATCTACTTAGTTATATCTTCTTTGGGTTTGCAAATCACCTTATTCATCTGATTTATTATCTCCTCTGCTATGTGTTCAAGTAATTGTGAATGAGAAAAGATCTGTGACAAAGATAAGTCAATATATAATAGCTATAACCATAAGTGTAAATGGTCTCAACTCACCAATCAAAAGAAACAGACTAGCAGAATGGAACAAGAAATACGATCCATCATATGCTGGATACAAAAGACACATTTAACCCAAAAGGAAATTCATAGACTGAAAATCAAAGGATGGAAAACAGAATTTCATGCAACAGGAACCCAGAAAAAAGCAGGGGTAGCTATCCCACTCTCAAACAAAGTGAACTTCAAACCAAGACTGGACAAATCAAGAGGGACAAAGAAGGTCACTACATACATCTCAGGGGAAAACTCCAAGAGGAAGAAATAACAATCATTAATATTTATGCACCAAATATCTGTGCACCTAACTACATAAAACAAATATTAAGGAACATGAAAAATCAAATAAAAACTAACACAATTATAATGGGAGACTTCCAGACCCCAATGTCCAAATAAACAGATGAACTAGACAAAAAATTAACAAAGAAATATCAGAGCTGAATCAAATCTGCAAACAAACGGACTTAGCAGATGTCTACAGAGTGTTCCACCCCGCAACAGCAGAATACACATTCTTCTCAGCTGCACATGGGACATTCCCCAAAATAGACCACATACTAGCTCATAAAGCATGTTTAAGTAAATGTGAGGGGATCGAAATTATCCCATGCATACTATCAGACCATAGTGCAATAACACTGGAATTCAATGGTGACAGAAACCCAAAAAAACACATAAACACATGAAACTAAATAACATCCTTCTAAACAACAGCGGGGTCACAGAAGAAATTAAAGAAGAAACTAAGCAATTTATACAGTTTAACGATAATGACAATACAACATACAGGAAGCTATGGAATACAATGAAAGCAGTGCTATGCGGGAAATTTATTGCATTGAACTCCCACATCAGGAAGACAGAATGAACTCAAATAAACAATTTAATATTGAACTTTGAACATCTAGAAAAAGAAGAACAAATCAAACCCAAAGCTCGTACAAGAGAGGAAATTATTTAGCTCAGAGCTGAAATTCATGCAATTGAGACTAAAAAAAAAAAAAAAAACAAAGAATCAAAGAATCAAAGAGTTGGTTCTTTGAAAGATTAAATAAAATAGACAAACCCTTAGCCAATCTTATTTTAAAAAAAGGAAAGGAAAGACCCAAACCCATGGAATAAAAAATGAAAGAGGTGAAGTCACAACTGACCCAATGGAAATCCAAAGGATCATCAGCACCTACTTCAAGAACCTATGCTCACCAACAGTGGAGAAGGGTTCTTTTTTCTCCACAGCCCCTCCAACATTTGTTATTGGCTCATTTGTTGATAATAGCCATTCTTTATGGAGTAAGGTGGAATCTCAGGGTTGTTTTGATTTGCATCTCTCGAATGACCAGTGATGTTGAACATTTTCTCATATGTCTATCTGCTGTTTCTACTTCTTCATCTGAGAAGTGTCTATTCATTTCTGCTGCCCACTTTTGGATTGGGTCTTTAAATTTGGGGGGTCTGATTCCATTTGACCCAGTTATTCCACTTCTTGGTATCTTCCCAAAAGAATTAAAATCATTATACAGGAGGGATATATGCACACCCATGTTTATAGCAGCACAGTTTGTAATAGCTAAATCTTGGAAGCAGCCCAAATGCCCATCAACAGCAGAATGGATTGAGAAAATGTGGTATTTTTATATAATGGAGTACTACTCTGCCATAAAGAATGATAAGCTTGAGATAGTCCTAGGTAAATGGATGCATTTTGAGACCATACTCCTAAGTGAAATAAATCGGACACACATGTTTAAATACCACACAGTTTCTCTGGTGTGAGAAACTGAAGTGTAAATAAAGACTAAAATGTATTATATTGGGAAAGGGAAGAAAATGTTCAAATTGGAAAGGGAACAAGGGAGGGGGAAAGGAACAGAGGGACAAGAGAAATAAGAAATGGAAGGAAAAAATGGAAACAAATCTTCTGTAAATAGGGAGGGAGGAGGGGTGAGGGGAGGGGAACAGGAAAAAAAGAAGCTACAAGGTATATCATGTACAAGTACAAATCCCCAATGATGAATGTTATCAATATGTACATCGAAAATGTACCATTAAAATAAAATTTAAAAAAAAAAGAACCTATAGTCAAACAAGTTGGAAAACACTGAAGAAATGGACAGATTCTTAGAAACATATGAACTACCAAAACTGAATCAAGAAGAGATAAATATTCTAAATAACCCAATACCAGCCATTGAAATTGAAGAGGTAGTTAAAAACCTACCAACAAAGAAAAGCCCAGGTCCTGATGGTTTCACAACTGAATTCTACAAGAAATTCAAAGAAGATCTAATACCACTATTCCTCAAACTCTTTAATGAAATTAAAAAGGAAGCAGTACTTCCAAAATCATTCCTGGAAGCAAGCATTACCCTGATACTAAAACCAGAAAAGGATCCAACCGAAAAAGAGAACTATAGGCCAATTTCCCTAATGAACATAGATGCAAAAATTTTCAATAAGATACTGGCAAACAGAATGCAACAGATTATCAAGAAGATTATACACTACAACCAAGTAGGATTCATGCCAGGGATGCAGGGATAGTTCAGTATACGCAAATCAACATGTAATACACCATATCAACAGAATCAAAGACAAAAATCACATGATCATCTCAATAGATGCAGAAAAAGCATTTAACCAAATGCAACACCCATTCATGATAAATACTCTATAGAAATTAGGAACATATGGACTATATCTAAATCTGATAAAAGCTTTCTATGACAAACCAATGGCCAACATCACACTAAATGGTCAGAAACTGAAAGCTTTCACACTTAAATCTGGAACAAGACAAGGTTGTCCACTATCACCACTATTATTCAATATAGTGCTAGAAACATTAGCTAGAGCAATCAGGCAAGAGAAAGAACAAAAAAAAAAGGAATAAAGATAGGAAAGGAAGAAGTTAAAATACCATTATTTGCAGGTGACATGATACTCTACATAGAAGACCCCAAAAATTCTGCCAAAAACTTTTAGATTTAATAACTAAATTCAGTTTCATAGCTGGATTCAAAGTCAACACCCAAAGTCAATAGTATTCCTATATACCAATAACAAACTCACTGAGAAAGAAATAACAGAAGATATTCCTTTCACAATCGCATCAAAAGTATGAAATACTTAGGAATCTATCTAACAAAACAAGTAGTTTTGCTACATCTTTACATCTTTACATCAAAAACTATAATTCTCTAAAAAAGGAAATTGAAAGAGATTTCAGACAATTGAAAGATATCCCATGTTCTTAGGTAGGAAGAACCAACAGAGTGAAAATGGCTATACTTCCTAAATTACTATACAGATTTAATGCAATTTCGATCAAAATACCAATAACATACTTCACAGAATTAGAGAAAGCAATCATAAAATGCATCTGGAACCAGAAGAGACCAAGAATAGCAAAAACAATCCTGGGCAACAGGAATAAGGCACGGGGCATCACAATCCCCAACTTGAAATTATACTATAAAGCTTCTGTGATAAAAACAGCATGGTACTGGCACAAAGACAGACATGAGGACCAGTGGAACAGGCTAGAAGATGCAGAAAAAACTCCAAAAACATTCAAATACTTCATCTTCGACAAAGTAGCCAAACACCCTCACTGGAAGAAAGATACCCTCTTTATAATGAATGGTGCTGGAAAAACTGGCTTGCCATGTGCCAAAAACTAAAACTAGATACATGTTTCTCACCACGTACTAAACTAAAATCAAAGTGGATCAAAGATCTAAACATCAAAACAAAAACACTAAATCTACTGGAGAATAGAATAGGAAGAACTCTCGAAGACATAGGTGTTGAAAAAATTTTATGAACAGAACCCAGACTGCACGGGAAACAATAGGAAGAATTAGTGCTTGGGACCACATCCTACTAAAAGGCTTTTGCACAGCAAAAGAAACCACCAATAGAGTGGAGTGAAAACCTACAGATTGGGAAAAAATTTTTGCCAGCTGTCCCTCAGACAAAGGTCTAACATCCAGAATATATAAAGAATTCAAAAAAATCAACCCCCCCAAATTTAAAGACCCAATCCAAAAATGGGCATCTGAAATGAACAAATATTTCTCAGATGAAGAAATAAAAATAGAAAATAAATATAGGAAAAAGGGTTCAACATCATTGGTCATTCAAGAGATGCAAATCAAAACAACACTAAGATTCCATCTCACTCCAGAAAGAACGGCAATTACCAAGAAATCAACCAATAACAAATGCTGACAGGGCTGCAGTGAAACAAGAACACTCCACTGCTGGTAGGAATGTAGGCTGCTCCAACCACTGTGGAAATTGGTGTGGAGATTCCTCAGAAAACTACAACTAGAGGTTCCATTTGATCCAGGTATTCCTCTGCTTGGTATTTTCCCAGAAGAATTAAAATCATCATACTGCAGCAATATATGCACAACCATGCTCATAGCAACATAATTTGTAATAGCTAAGACTTGGAAACAACCTAAATGCCCAACAACTAATGAATGGCTAAAGAAGATGTGGTTTTTCTACATAATGGAGTAGTAATCTGCCATAAAAAAGGATAAACGAGAGACATTTGTAGGTAAATGGATGTTCCTTGAGAACACACTCTTAAGTAAAATAAATCAGACACTTATGAGTACACATCGAATTGTTTCTCTGATATAAGAAAACATAGGTGTAAACAAGGACAAAGAGGTATAACAGGTATTATGTAAAAAAAAAAAGATAATATTCAAAAGAGAGGAGAACTAGACAGGGAGAAGTGGGAAAAGAAGGAAAGGAAAAATAAAAGAAAGAAAAAAGGGGAAGTATGGAAGACAGTATGCAAGTTCCTCAAAAAATTAAAAATTGAACTACAATATGACCTATCAGTCCTAGTACTGAGTGTATTTCCAAAGGAGATGAAATCGATACGTCAAAGAGACATCTGCACTCCTACATTCATTGCAACACTATTACAACAGCCAAGGAATGGAAACAGCCTAAGTGTCCATTAACTGGTGAGTGGATAAAGAAAATGTGGTAACCATACAGAATACATCACTATTCAGCCTTTAAAAATGAAATCCCATCATTTGTGGCAACAAAGGTGCAATTGGACATCATGATGTTAAGTGAAATAAGCCAGGCACAGACAAGTATCCCATGATTCCACTCATATGTGGAATCTGAAGAAGTTGATCTTACAGAAATAGAGAGTACAATGGTAGTTTCCAGAGACTGGGGAGAGTTGGAGTGCAGAAGGGGAAAGGTGGGTCAATGAGTATTAAGTTACATAGAAGCAAGAATTTCTGGTATGCTCTTACACATTCGGGTGACTACAGATAAAAGTAGCATACTGCAAAGTTCAAAAATTTAGAAAAAAAGAATCTCAAAAGTTTCATCATAAAGAAATGATAAACATTTGAGATGAATATATTGAACTGGTTTAAACATTATGTAATATGTATACATGTGAAAACATCACATGGTACCCCCATTAATATGTACGATGCTTATATTTTTATGATTCGGTTAAAAATAAATTTTTAAAATGTGCAAAGGATGAGAAAATACTAAAAATGGAGCCATTGCAATAGATACTTCAACCAGATAAATCATTCAGATAAGGTTTTAAGAGAGGATGGGCAAATAAATTATTTGAAAGGCTCACCATCTATTTCAAACTCAGTACAGCCATAAAACACAGATCACGTGAATATGAAACAGTTTCTTGACTGATCAACGTTAAGTCTGAAAACAGTCCACACCAGGCAGCCATTGTCCATTGGACTACAATGATCCTTATGTTTGTGTGAAATATAAAATATTAGCAAGAATCAAGACATAATAACAACAGTGTCTCTCAGGAAATAGAGTTGTTTGTTGAAGCCTGTCACGAAGGAGCAAGTAAATGATATTTAAACATTCTCCTGCACTCAAGAAGTTTATATACTAAGGAATAATTTCATAAGATGCTTTCTCTTAGATTGTTCTATCAATAATCCTTTCATTTTCTTTCAAATAAACTGCGGATTATAATCGTTTGGGGAAGTATGCAGGATAAACATCATAAAAACGGAAAAAATGACACAGGTGCATGAGTTCCTTTTATACTGACCAGCTGAACATGTGTGGACTGTAACAAGACAGTGTTAGGTCATGGATATTGCTAGAAATTCTTGTGGAGCAACTCCAAAGAGAATAGTGGAGCCCATGTTGGCTGCCCCACTTCATGTGTCCCCGGCATCCTCATTTTTAAAGTTTAAAGCGGCTTAGGTCATATGTGCAAGGTGGATAATTTTAAGAAATACAAGGTTGTTATGCCTAAGTATCCATAATACATAAAAGGTCAGAAAAGTAGAGAAATTTCAGGTGAAAAAAACAAAAGGGTAATAACTGACCATGAAGAACTTGATCAGTGACTTTTAAAAATGATAGACAATAAATGTCATTATTGCATTTTTATTCTTATTGAGAACAAAAGATCACCTCAGGAAATAAAACACAGAATTGTAAAGCCTGAAAAAATACAGATGCATAAATACACTGATATATATTACATATGTGTATAAATACAAGATGTGATAAAAAATACACACACACAGAGACACATACGTGCACTCGCACACACGCATGCACACGCACACACACGTACAACCCTACACTCCCGGAATCTTTCACCCTTCTGATTGTACTAGCCAGGATAGATATAGATGGAGGGCTGAGATGGGAAAGAGAGGAAAGAAAAAGAATTGAAACCTACTGTAAACAAATGGAGTCTTGTTTACAGCAATTCTTTAACGTTTGTTTTCCAACAGTTGTTTTCATGTTCAGCCCACACCAGCTGTTCCCCAAACATAGAGTTTTTAAAACTAATATGCTTTGCACCAACACAATTCTCCATAAAGGGTTTGATGCATTGTAATCTTTGTCTTATTACTGCTCTTGTTCTAACTACATCCCACCCATCCCAATTTTCAATAGAAATTTTGGGAAGTAGCCATTTGTGGAATGGAAAAAAATGGATTACATATTTCATATAAAAATATAAAGTGGCTGGTGAACATAATTTGCTAAAAAATATTTCCTGTTCTAGGACTGTGTTTGGCCTTTAAATACAATTGTGAATGTTGAGCCAGATGCATTATTAATAAATGTCATCTTTTCAAGTGAGTTCAGTATTAATATTGACACAAACTTTCTTCCTGCTCTTAATTTTGCATCTCAATAAAGATATGAATGTTGGCAAGCACTGCTATTGACAATTGATAAAATTATGCAAACACAGTGTTTTTGCAGCTTTTGAGTAAATACTGCATGCTAATGAATTCCAAAGTGTTTTCTGTGCTCCTGGAGGAACCGGATTTGTGTAGGTGGACTACACCATAGATGTGCTTTTTCAAGCCTATTACACTTAGCAGAGCTGTTGTTTGCCTCCTAATAAGCAATTTGGTAGTTTTATCGTGAGCTCTGAGGCCCTCCAAAGATCATTTCTATAATGGCATCTTGTGGAAGCAAACCTCTCTAGAACTTTTGGAAGGCAATACTTATTTCATATGTTTGTGCTGTAGCCACAGTGGGGTTTTCAAAATGCTTCCTACTCATTTTCAGTCTAAATTTGATGCCACAGGTTTGCTCTTCAGGGGTAATAAGGTGGTTTCAGCCATGTAGAGACATGCATTTGAATTCAATTTTTAAGACATCCAACTTGCTGTGGAAAACTTGCACCTAGCTAATGATTCTTTTATATTCCTGTCCTTCGATTCTTAAGGAGATAATTCAGGGAATTAGTATGTCAGTACACAGAAGAAAACCTAAATAAAGAGGAAGTGAAAAAAAGAGTGAAGAGTAGTTTACAAATACCCAAGTGAGTTCTTTCTAAATCTATACATGAAAGCTAGAATGGTCCTTTGTCTCCAAGAATGCATTGATATGTATTATTTGAATGTTCACACAAATTTAAAATCATGCCCTAATGGAAGATAGTCTTAGGAAATTATTTAAAAGAAGAAAAAAGGAAATTTTGAGTAAATTTAGTAGTGTTATTTATTAGATGTATCTTAAAAACAATATGCTCTACTCTGATAAGTTTGCCTCAATTAAAAATATCATTTGCTATACATGGCAATGCTTATTAAGAAAAACCTATTAAAATTAGATTTTAAAACAAATTTGGAGAACATCAGATTATGGTCTTCTGAAGTATAGGATGGAAAAAAAGTGTGTACCTTCAATATATATACTATTTCTGAAATCCATACATCCACTACCTAAGTATTATGTTAGAATACATAAAATAGGAAATTTAAAAGGCTAATATAGAAAATAAAAATACACGGATATTTGGTTTGTCAGTGTCTGAGGAATACACTCTCATTTGGAAAGTGTTACTCCATAGGAACAGAAAACAACTATTGTATCAAGTCTTATTCTAGGAGTTCTAGATATATTCACTTGTTTAAATACCCTAAAGAATGCCCTATTATGACTTCTGTTTTCACAAACAAGGGATCAGAAGCTTGGTGGAATTGTGATTTGCTCAAGTTCACACAACAAGGATGGGTAGGGCTGGGGTTCAAACCCAGAAAGCTTAGCCCACAATCTGGAGAGTCAACTTGCAATCTGCCCAGAGAAATGCAATATATTGACTATGCTCCCTACCTCACATGCAACTTCTCAATCCTTTATTCATTTTATGTCACTGTCTCTCTTTCCTGTCACCTTGCACTTAATTACCCTATTTGAAAGCCCAACAAAATATCTCTTTAAAAATCAAAAACAAGCTATGAAAATAAAAGAAAGCTATGGGTGTTTTTAGAACAGAGATACATATCCTTCTGTTTGTCTTGTATCTCCCCAAATGTTTCCCAACTTTACTTCCCAGGAATTTGTTCAGAGCAGGCATCAGTCGTGCCTCAAAAGACCTTTTTATGAGAAGGACAGAATATATGGCTCAGGCCGCTTCTCTTTAATTAATTAATTACAGCACATCTATGATCAAATTTCCATCATCAAAACAGTAAAGATAGTGGTGTAATTATTTTCTCTGAGCTATGGTTTGTGATCTAGTTGAAATCCCTAATTTCATTACTTGAAATAAAGAAAAAGAAAATCCTTTAATTACTTATAGGTAACATCGTAACACAGCACTCCTGAGAAAAAAAGAAATTCTATTGACTATGGAGCCACCTGTAATCCAACAAAGGTCTATGTAATGTTTGATTTTATTAATAAATATTTAATAAATGGAGAAATATGACTGTTGGTTACATTCACTTACAGTGAGAGGACAAATGAAGCTATTCAGGGGAATCCTAATGGAAAATATACGAAAAGGTCGTAGCCAGTTAGGCCAAACAATCACAAGCCACAATCATAGAGTTAAGTTAAATTTTGATAAAATTCATCATTGACCCACATTGTGAGTGGCCCTTGTAGGTGGCTCAATAAATAATTAGACTGGCGCTGATGGTCCATAAGAGTTAGATGATCGTTTATACACCATCAAAGGATATAACTTCCATCAGTAATATTATTTTTGAGGAAAAATTGATTCCCAAATTCTAATTTGGATTCCAGTTACAATTAACACTATTGTTTTGGGGTCTCACTAAAGTGTTGTCCACTCAGCAAGTAAGAAGGGGTTCAATATCCAGTGGTGGTTTCCCAAAGTCCCATTCTCTAATCACAGCAGCTGTCAGCCTCCTAAAAGGAAGAACGCCTTTTCCGAAGCCCAGTGATCCTACTTCAGAAGGAGGTCATTTGGAAAAGTTGGTGGTTGTTGCAAAGGAGGCTCTCCTTTCCTGCTAGGTATGGTCTTGCTATCCCCAGGCAGGGTGTCTCAGGCTTAGTTTGTAATGACTGTTTGCTATTTTCTGTGGTATGGACTTTTAAATGGCATTTTCTCAGCAGGAAAGATGTCTTTAGGGGAAAAGCCCTATAAAAAAGAATTACCCCATTTACCTTGAAGTTTGACAGGTGTGTATTTACTTCAAGTAGAACATTTCGAAAGGTAAATTTTCTAGTAACCTATTCAGAACAGCAATTCTATCAGTGTTTGGTGTTCTGAGATCAGTGTTCTTTATTATTACTCTAACCATGATTAAAACTTAGAGGAAAATAATAAATCTCCACAAATTTAAATTAATTGGATTCCTCGCAGGTTTTCCCCAACCTCTTCTTTTCCATCTTAGGCCCTATACAAGTTTTGTTTTTTTTCCTCAGACAAAGTTACCAAATGTTTTCTTCATTGGATAATTATGTTTCTGAGACTTCTTCTAGGCTATAACTAAACTTGAAAATGTACCTGTCTCTGTCCTCTAAAATTTTATTTTTTAAACACCATGGCAATTTTACCTTTTTTTAAAAAAAATCCTTAACTAGCTTCAGGACATGGAGCAAAAATCTAAACACACACACACACACAAAAAAAAAAAAAAAAAAAAAAAACCTTAATGATTCTAAATATCAGTCTGTGGACAACTGCTGTTACAGAGTTTCTACCATCTGCAGCCAAATACGAAACAGAAGGTGCACAAACGTAGCCTTCCACTGGTATAAAGGTACCGGTTAAATCCAGCTTTTCTTAGGCAAGCTTCTCTTTTATTCTGAAATAAAAGTGTATGTTCTTACACTTTTAAAATATGATCTTTCTTCTTAGATAAAAATGGCAATGGTATATTAAAGTTCCATTCTAAGATGTGGCCATCCTCAAAAATTTTTCTTTAAGCAGGGTTTCATTGTACTTGATTTTCAAAAGTTGAGGGAGAAATTTTCTTAGTCTTTGAAATTCAGAAGCCTGAAAACGGATCTAAACAACTGCTAGGACTCTTTTTTGTTAACCTCTTTGGAAGGAAATCATTTTTTAACATGTGTCTTCATGCTATTTACGTAGTTAAACTTACCTGATATCATTTCATCAACTCTATTTCCTTCAAAACATATACTACAGAAGTTAACAAATTGGAATATATGTTTGTCTTAGTCTGTATAATGGTTAAGTGTATCAGGTGTACACAGATGCCTAATACTGTCCAATATGGGTATTAGCTGATCTTCTATTTCAAAAATACCTTAGGAAAATCACTGGTTTGATGGGGTCATCTGTTTTAATCAACATATTAAAAATAAAGGTGAATTTGTTGGTCAATTAGCAATAATCCAGGAGATGACCTTTTAAGGAATAGATATTCATTTAATAAACTAACATACTCTTAAGAATTATGGTTAACTTACTTCATCTTTTTCACATTTTTATTAGTACATGTTTGCAGTGTTTAAGGTTTATATTCTTTGTGTGGAGTTGTACGTGTACATAATGCATCTTAATTACTTTTTTCATCCCCTTTCCCTCCACTCCATACTCCCTCCTACATCTCTTGATTCCCTTCCCATGTGAGAAAGATCTACCTCCCTATTCCCTATTATCTAGACTTTATTTTGTGCTTTATTTATAATTTTGGTTTTCATATAAAAGAAACTATGTGATATTTAAGTTTGTATGCCTGACTTATTTCACTTAATATTATGGTCTCAAGGTACATCCATTTTTCTATAAATGACTCAAGTTTAATCTTCTTGATGGCAGAGTAGTACTCCATTGTGCATAAATAGCACATTTTCTTTATTCATTCAACTGTCGATTGCCATACTGAATACTTCCAAGATCTAGCTATTATAAATTGTGCTGCTATAAACATGGTTATGTGTGTTTCACTGTGATATGATGTCTGTAACTCTTTTGGAAAGATACCTAGAAGGGTAATAGCTGAGTTGAATGAAATTGCTAGTTTTAATTTTGTGAGGAATCTTCATACTGATTTCCATATGGTTATGCTGCTTTATATTCCTAGTAATGATACAGAACGGTTCCTTTTTACCATGCAGCTTTGGCAGCATTTATTATTTTTCGGTTTCTTCATAATGGGTAAAATGAAATAGCATTGTTTTAATTTGGATTTCTCTAATGGCCATTGATATTGAACATTTCTTCATATATTTCTGGGCCATTTGTAATTCTTCTTTTGTGAAGTGTCTATTTATTTCACTTGCCCATTTTTAATTAGGTATTTCATTTTGGGGGCTCTATCATTTTTGAGTTCTTTATGTATTCTAGATATTAGTTCTCTGAAGATATAGCTGGCAAAATGTTTTCCTTTCTGTGGATTGTCTTTTCACTCAGTTGTTTCTTTTAATATCAAATTTTAAAATTTGTTGATCCTCAGTACTATTTCTTGTACATCTGGGGCTCTGTTCTGAAAGTCCTTGCCTACATCTATGACTTCATGAGTTTTACCTACATATTTTATCTTTCAGCAAGTGTTTCTGTTTTAACATTTAGTTCTTTGATCCAATTTGATTTTAGTTTGTTACATGGTGAGAGAAAACCTAGAGAAGACACCTTTGAAGAACTAAATAACTGCTACATTTCTTTGAGTTTCAGTTACTCGTCTAGAGTACTAAACTCCACTTCTAGTTCCATCAAGCAGTTATATGGCCTTGGAAGAGTTACCTTACTACCTTAATTTTCTTGTATCTACAAGACAAGGCATAAACCAGATGATCACTAACATTAAATGAGTCTAAGATTCTAACTTCAATGAGCTTGGAAGAAAACAAAGATTGTTATCCTACTTTCATACATAGAACTAATCTTACCCCATCAAAAAAGAAAAAGAAGAAGAAGAAGAAGAAAGAAAGAGGAAGAAGGAAGAAAGGAAGGAATACAGGGAGGCAGGAGGGAGAGAAGGAAGAAAAGGAAAGAGGAAAGGAGAGAGGGAGGGAGTGAAGGAAGGAATAAACTGCAGATTCATCACATTAATTGAATAAACAAAGCTAAGATTTAGAATTACAGCACCAAGTTCTAAATCCTGATGCTATAGTACCCTTAAATGGCCTTAATCATCTCATTGGTTTTAGTGAAATTTTGAAAGTTATCAAAGTAAACTAAATTTTAAATATCTTTTTAAAAATTATGGCATATAGTAATTTCAGGAGAAGGATTTTTGCAAGACAAAAGAACTAGGATGCTGGAATTAATCACTGTGATTAGAAAATCCATGTAAAAACAGAGTAAGTATTACAGTTATGAATATAGTCCCTGGAGACTCACTGCTCGACTCATCCAAAATCGCGCCCTTCCCATTCCAGTTAAAATGTTATCTCCCATCCAATATGACATGCGAAAACAACATGCCAGTAACTAGAGGCCTTGGGGAGCTGCAATGAACATCATTCAAATTAATTCTGACTGACATTTTGGTAAATCACCTCTTGAAGTCAGGAAAGGAACATTTCTAAAACGCTTGAGCAGTGCCAAAATAGTAAGAAGTAAAACCACATTTATCACTCAAAAGGTGAAGTGCCAGGCGAGGCAGAAGCCAAAAAAATGGCAGCCACATCCTGTCAACTGGAGCATGAGTGATGGGTCTTCGTCAACAAGCCCGTATTGATTTAGCAACTCCTGTCGTACAAATGGCATACCAGGTGAGCTATACATAAAAGGAGAAATATTTACATATACACAGAGTTTACAAAGTCAGTTTAGTAATTAAGAGCAAAGCCTTGAAATCTGTAAGAACCAGTTTAAACACGGACTCTGCCACTTACCAGCTGTTGGATTTTTAAAAAGTTAATTCGTCTAAGCTTCCATTTTCCAAACTGTAGAATTCAGATGATAAAAACACATATTTCATACAGTTGATGGAGGGATAAATGAGATGATGTGTGTTCAGTCTCAGCAGAGCTGAGCCTAAATTAATAAGTGAATGTTAGTTGTTATTTCTATTTTATTTAGGTAGATGCTCCTCAATTTATAATGCGGTAAACCCATTATAGGCTGAAAGTATCACCAGTCTGATTGCGTTTAGCACAGCTAACCTACCAAGCACTAGAGCTTAGAAACAGAGCAAGCTGTACAGCGTTGGTGTCTGTCCATGCGATCACTTGGCTGGCTGCCCCTCCCCAGAGTATCAAGAGAGTTTTGTATTCCACATCACTAATCCAGGAAAAGATCAAAATTCAAAGTATGGATTCAACTGAATTTTTACTACTTTCACATCATTGGAAAATTGGCAGATCATTATGCTGGACCAATGTAAATCGAGAACTCTCTGTGTGAGTTAAGTTCAACTCATTACAAATGAAATTGTTAAATAAGAACCTAGAATTCTATTTGCAGCTTTGCTCATAAACAACATCTATTTCAGAGTGAGAAAACAAGTACGTATGGAACATGTGCTACACCAGTCACCATCCTGGGCCCTTTACATACGTTTACACACTTTAATTACTTTGATTCTACTAATAAAAAGAAACTAAGGTTGAAATAGTTTATAACAATTTGACCGCATTGGCACAGCTAATAATTGTTAGTACCAGGATTTGTGGCTAGGTCTGTCCTCAAAGCCAGTAAATCTAATATTAAACTTTAATTAGAAATATGAATAGTGAGGTGGTTCTCTCAAACTCACTCTCTTCCTTACCTGCCTCACTGACACTACTCTAGTTCAGATGGATCACCTGTCTTTACCTTCCTGCTGTAATAGTTATCTGACCGGGCTCCTCTCTGGGAGTCCCCTGCTTCAATCCATTCTAATATCCAGCTGCCAGAAAACGCTTGCCAAAGTTCAGCTTCATGGGTGATACCCTGCTTCTAATCTTCAGTTAGACTGATTACTAACCAAAATAAGTAAAAATCTATCAGACTTTCTTCCAGTATTCTCAATAACCAGATGTCAGTCCTCCCATCCTTATTTCCCAGTTAAGTGCTGGATATTCCATTTGACCCAGATAACAAGTTTCCTGGAAAATATCCAGTGACTTTAGACGACCTGCAATGTGTCCTACTTTGCTCCCCGTCCAACCTTCACTTAGGTCTTCCCCAGCCCTGCCCAGTCCAAACCACGGCTGTACTCCAGTCCCTCAGCTCGATGATCATTCCACTAGGCAGACCTTTTCTGGTCCTTCACCACTATCTGAGACCATTCCTTCCTCTCAATATCCACAGCTCTTGAATTTTACCTTCATTATGGTACTTTTCAATTTCTGACATATACCATCTTAGACTGTCATTTTCTAGAAAGTAGGAACTGAATCTATTTATTAAGCATTCCAGTAAGCTGAACATAATAATATTTATAGCTAACAATTTCACATAACTTCTCATGTTCTGTGCATTATTCAAGGATCATATAATAACCCTCACCAGCTACTGTTCACATCTGTCTATAATCACTAATTCTTGAGGATGGTCTGGGCACAGTGACTTGGTTTTAATGAATACAATATGCCAAAAGTGATCGGCTGTCATTCTTCCTGTTAGGTTACAGAAACTTTAGCATCCACCCTTGTTTTTGTTTGTTTGTTTGAGCTGCCATGTCATGAGCTGTGTCATGGAAAGGCCCATATGGCAAAGAAACCAAGAGTGACCTCTGGCCAACAGCCAGGGGGGACCTGAGGTCTTCACTCCAGTAGTTCATGTGAGCTTGGAAGCAGATCCTCACCCAGTCAAGCCTGAAGGTGTGACCGCAGCCCTTGCTGACTCCATGAATGCGGCAACATGAGAGACGTGGGAGGGAAGGCAGCCAGATAAGCCACATTTGAACGCCTGACTTGCAGTCGTGTGGTAAGTTACGATGCAGCAATGTACAACACAGTATTACCAGCATTACCCTTTCCATATGAGAACACTGAGGCTTGTGAACCTAGTAGCAGGTGCAAGATTCAAACCAGGACAGGATGACTCAGGGCCTGAGTCTTAATTACAAACTGAGATTGCCTCATAAGTGAATGGATAAAAATTCTTTCCTAAAATGGACCACTGACACAACTAAGTGATTAAGCGGACTGCAAAAGGCTTTGTAGTTTCCTAATCTACAGTTGTCCCAATGGGTCTTCAATAATATCACACACACTTGTATTACATGTACTTATTTCACTATGTGTTTATATCTTACTCTGCGTAAAGTGAGTCCTTCATGTATCTTTACTGAAATGGACACAACTTTACATTTGTGAGCTCAGTTTAACCTCAGTATATATTTAAAGCTTAAAATATAGTCGCCCTTAGCATAAGGCTAGAAGAGGTTTGGAGTCTGACCACTGGACTGAAAGCCCATTGCTGACAAATTCTGCCTGTACGATACTAAGCCTGATCCATGCTGACTTCTCTGAGCTATGGCTACAGTCAGTGCACCATGGGAATAATGATGTTATATACCTCATAGAGGTCTAGGTTTAGTTTATGATATAAAGAAATTGCTGGGGGCAGCACCTGCTCACTTTCTCTGTTAAGCCTTCTTAAATCCTATGTCTTTAATGAGCTCTTCCTTGAAAAAAATTAAAAATAGGAAATTTCTTTTTTGAATTCCCCTATTATTTATCTATCCTAATTCTGCAACTCTTAATTATTAAAGTATATTCTATAAGGCAGAAAATACCTTAGTATCTTTATGATTCTCAATTGAAACATTTATTCAAAAAGTCTTAACTGCGTACCTTCTGCAAAGCCTGGTACAGTGTTCAGAATGAAGAAAGTGGCCAGGAACCATCTGTTAGATTCATAAATAAACATTTATAGTATGCCATTTCACCATTATAGGGGAAAATACCTCTTATGATACATTCTGAAAATAGCTGGCTTGATGTAGGTGACAAAATCTCATCACATAGAGGGATGACAAAGTACATACATGTCTTCGTGTGGTTTGGGGTCTGTGTTGAGTGCAGCAGTGGTCATTCCCATCTGCATCCATCTGTGCATTGTGGAAGGGAAGCGTGGAACTACATTTCCCATAAGCCCTTAGCCTATGAGAAATACCCCACAGGCAAGCTCATTCCCCAGGGGCAGCTGTGAGCAGGAGGCTTAGATGATCTGAAGTGTAGCCTGCCTGAGACTTCTGAGGACTCATTGGCTGAAGCTTTCCTACAAACCCTGTTGATACTTCAATTTCTTGAAATATTTTCTAAAGGGCCTCCTGCCTTCATCCTGTCAGAATTCCCAAAAATTATATAATCCTTTAATTCCATTTAGAGGACTTTCTAACTTCTAACCAAAATACTTTGATGGCTTCTCTTTTCCATATGGAATTCAGACTGATACACCAAGGCTATGGTTTGGTGACTTAGTAGCAACATAGTATAATTCATTAAACACAAGATCATCTCCCAAAAAAGAATGCTACTCAATTATTTTTCCTAGGAGAACTGATAGAAAAGCAATTATGAAACCTGTAAATACCCTTCTAGTATCAGTGAATTATGTTACTATTCCTACTCCCAATGAATTTATTAGTTATGATTTCTAGTAGTCCCCAGAATTCTTGTTTACTTGGGGGAATAAATCTGCAGAAGAGTTAAAAATCACAAAACTATAATTTTGTAGATTATAGAAAAATATATCTATCTCTAATATCATAGCCCATCATTCAGACTCCAGAGCTATGCTGCCTGGCTTCAAATTCCAGCTTTCCCTCTTGCTTACCCACTGTACCTCAGTTTCCTCCTCTGTAAAATGGAAATAATACCCTGTAGTATAATTGAATGGAATAAACAAATTAATCTATGAAAACTGCTTAAAATAGCATCTGGAATTATAAACACTGTCTACCTGGTTACTATGTATTTTATTGTTATTTTATTATTATTATTGTCAGTCACAACAGATGGAAGAATGACCAGGATACCGAATCCCCAAATCCTCAAATACTATCTGCTGCTCTCAACTCTTGATAGCAGATATACGTGGCACTGGGGGAAGTCTAGGCAAATGCCCACTTTATGACAGGCTCCTACCCTGGCAAACTTGGTAGTACTTATCACAAGTTTCTTTTTAATTATCTGCCACAATCTTGAACTGGAGCAGGAAAAATAGCTCCCAGTCTTTTATCCACAGCCCCACACTCAGTCCTCTCTCTAGTGACTTTGACATGGCCTTCACTTACAGCTAAGTTTAAAAATAATATATGCTTAATATTTACTTGTATACCAGATAGTATGCTAAATATTCTAAATATATCAAAGCCTCATGAGATAGACATCATTCCCCTCCCACTAAAAATAATTTAAAAAGACAAAACAAGAAAAATAACAAATGCTAGTAAGAATGTGGAGAAAGGGGAGCTCTTCTACACTGCTGGTGGGAATATAAAATAGTATGACCTTTACAGAAAACAGTATGGAGGTTTCTCTAAAATCAAGAAATAGAATTACCATATGATTCAGGGATCATAATACTGGTCCCTTTGGACTATTTCCTTTGGAATATATGTGGAAGAGACATCTACATTTGCACGATTATTTCAACACTACTCATAATAGTGGATATAGAGAATCAACCTAGGTTAGGGATTTGGCTCAGTGGTAGAGCACTTGCCTCACAAGCACAAGGCCCCGAGTTCAATCCCCAGCACTCCCCCTCAAAAAAGAAAAAAGAACCTAGGTGTTCATTATATAATATTATAGTACTTATGTACCATATATAATGAATATACACATATAAACATACACAAAATACATACACACACGCACTACTACTCGGCCATAAAAATAATGAAATTCTCGCATTTGTGGCAATATGGATGGAACCACAGGATGTTATGTTAAGTGAAGTAAGTCAGAAACTACAAAACAAGTACCACATGTTCTCATTTATACGGGAAGACTAAAAATTTGATCTCACAAAACTATTATAGAACAGTGGTTATCAGAGTCTGGGAAGGGTGTGACAAAAGAGGGATGGAGAGAGAATAATTAATGTGTACAGGGGTAAAGATAGTAAGAGGAATAATAATTTCTTTATTTTAATTATTAGTACATGTTTGCAGTGCATAATGTTCACATTTCTTGTGTGGAGCTGGTACATGCTCATAATACATCTTAATTCCTTTTTATATCCCCTTTCCTGCCACTCCTTACTCCCTACCTCTACCTCTCGATCCCTGTCCTATTTGAGAAAGCTCTATCTCCCACTTCCTATTATCTATCTTTTATTTTGTTCATTATTTATAACTTGGGTTTCTCATATAATAGAAATCATGCGATATTTCAGCTTGCCTGTCTGATGTATTCCACTTAACATTATGGTCTCAAGGTGTATCTATTTTCCTACAAATGACTCAAGTTTTTCCTTCTTTATGGGCACATTTTCTTTATCCATTCATCTGCTGATTGCCAAATAGGCTGCTTTTGAAATTTAGCCATTATGAATTGCGCTGCTATAAACATGGATATGAATGTATCACTGTAAAAAGATGGCTTTAACTCTTCTGGTAAGATACCTGAGTGGGGGATAGCTATAACTTTTAATGTTCTATAGAACAGAAGAATGATAACGTTTGACAGTGATTAAATATATATTTCAAAATACAGTAACTAGTAATAAAGATTTTGAAATTTCCCAATATGAAGAAATGATCATTGTTTGATATGATGGACTTTCCAATTATCATGATCTAATTATTACACATTGTATACCTGTATTGAAATTTCAACTAGACTACATAAAACTCTCACTTATGTGCCAATTAAAAGAGCATTAGTGAATCTATTGAGATGTGGTATGATTGTAAAACATATTTTGAAGGCTTAATATATAAAAAGAATGAAAATCTTAACAATTTTATATAGTGATTACATTTTGAAATTATAATATTTTGAATACATTGGGTTAAATAAAATGTTATTAATGTTGTAGAAAGGAAATAGAATGTACCTAGCAAATAAATTTCACCACTCAGAGAAATTTTTAAGCCCAAGAATGATAAGTGTCTGGCTCAAGACTACCCAGCTGATAATAAATCACGCGATTTATATTCAGAAAGTTGACCTTATGTGCCCTTGCTGTTAACTGTCACACACATGCCCAGGTGGTTACATTGCTGGATCCCCCGATTACCATAACTGGTGAAAAAGCATTTTCTAAAATCAATGAAATCATTTAGAGTCCCAAATTCTTCCTTTGTCCACAGTAAACTGCATGTGTAGCTCAGTTTGTCCGTTACGCGTGTGTTCCTTTTTCTTAAGAGAAGAATAGGTTATGTATTTAAAAAAAGGTGAGGAAGCCATGGGAGGATGTCATAAATTTATTCTGTCAGGCAGGCCAAGTTGTGTGACAGTCGGAGAGATGGCTTGATGCAGAGTTGCGAAGTGTGACTTTTTTGACTGTCACGCTGGATGAGACGGATGGATTTTGGAACACGTCCCGGGAAACCGAGACACTCGTGTGGTCAAGTGTCGGTCTCTCTGATCAAATCTGACTCGTTGTCTCTGAGCTGTTGGATTTTGCCAGCCCTCCAGATGCTGCATTGTGTTTTTGCAAACGCAGTTGGTTTGACACCATCTGCAAGACCCTGCATCAGTCCTAGCACTGTAAGCCACTGTTTCCTGAGGAATTGATGGACATTCTCACATTCTACCTGTGTTAATTGAGTTATTTTCACACATGCTAATGTGTCAGTTACCCACGGTCTAGTTCTCACTTACATACTCTGCACTAGATCTGCATATAAATGGGAGAAATCCTGGACATTTGCTGCCAAAATCCAGATAGCCTACTATTTAGAAAATGAGAACAGTTAGTGTTTGAAGAAATTGTATTCCCAGATATAAATATGTGCAGGATTTATGTTCTGAGGGGCACACTAGTATGTGATCACCTGTACACCCTTTATCTAAAGGGACTGATCCTGAATAATTTACTCAGTTTTACCCATAAGTTAATTTCTTACCAGAGTTTACATTGTGACAATGATATTATTCTGTGATCTAGAATTATTTCAATCTAACATCACCAGGAAGCAAAGTGCAGGAAAATAAGGTGAATCTGGCTCCCATCCAAAGGTGTTTAGTTAATGAGTTACCCAAAGTCCTTGCGTATAAAGAAATTCTACTTACCTGCTGCAGTAGATGCTCTATGATCAGAAGCAAAAGGGAATAATAGTTGTCCAATTAACCCAAAAAAGCAGTTAAAGAGGGATATAGTTAGAAGAATACATCTTACCTAAGCTTTTCATTGTATCTTAAAATATATGATAGTGCCTTACTTAACCAATATTTTGAAGTGGAATCAGATATTTTTCATCACTGTTAGGGCCTTTTCATTGAATGTAAGTCTCTCTGTGTTTTTTTTTGTTTGTTTGTTTTTGTTTTTTTTTGTGGTGCCGGGGATCGAACTCAGGCCCTTGTGCTTGCAAGGCAAGCACTCTAATCACTGAGCTAAATCCCCAGCCCCAAGTCTCTCTGTTGATTAGCACTTCCTTTGCATTGCCCCAGCATAAGTCACCTCTACAGTACATTTTCTGTGAGCTCTGGTTTGGATTTCTTCAACTTGTGCAGACTTACACAGAAATTTGACTTGTGTATCTACACATGTTTAGTTTGGAAAACAGGTTTTTCAAAGTATTCAATTTAGTTGTCACCAATATGTAATCTTTTTGCACTCATATTTCATGGATGTAAAATGTCATTAAAGTTACAAGTAATTTTTTGTGGTTAAAATAACAAAGAATCAGCATATATGGGCTTGAAAAAAACAACCAAGTCTCGGTAAGTGTAAAACTTAGCTTGTAGAAGCAGAAATCTGTGCCATAGCTACCAAATAGCCTACTGGCCACCAGTACTCCGTGAGCTATGGTCATCCACCAGTATGTTTTGCTAAAGGAACAGAAAGAAAAGACAGAACATGATTGTGATTTTCTATACACTCACCCTGTGTACACATTTTCTACTACGAAGTTGATAATTGTGTAGAATTTGGTTACCTGGCACTTCCCCTGACTAACTGTGTAAAGGAAAAATATCCACTTGGCCTTAACCTCAGTGATTCAAAACACAGCTGGACGTAAACATTTTTATTAAGGATCCTCTAAGCTATTTATACTACATAGTGAAGTGACAGGGTTTATCATCTGAAGAGTTACAAGCCCTCCAAAATGTACCTTATATAAAATGTCTAATACAAATATATGTCTTCCAGTTGCAACATTACTAGAATTTTACTTCCATCTTCCCTTCAGGCCTAGAGAATAGAGGACATTTTCTACTTTTACTTATTACCCTAATAATTTGAAGAAAACAAGTATTCTATATCTCAACTTTCAAAAGGTGTCTAACTGTACTAGTTTTCTTTAAATTGCAGCTTTTGTACAAGATGTACTCTGGATGTTTCAGAGAGAAACAAAGTTTTCCTCTCTAAATATTACCTCCCAGGCAGTCCATCTCTTCATATACTCCTATCAGAATTTCAAGGCATGGCCTTTTCTGCAATATTTAACCCAACACTGAATGAACTGAATAGAGATGGAAATTTTTAATCCACTAACAGATATTTACTGAGGGCCTGTCACATGGAAGGAATAGTGTTTGGGATATGAGAGTGTTAGCTAGTGTCACGTATTTCCTGAAAATCTTAAAAATTGTCAATTTAAAGAGCTCCCCATCACGTTGATAAAGCATGACCATATTTAAGACCTTTACTTAAAAACTGTGAAGGGGGGAAGGAGGGGCAGGAAAATTGATCAACATACAACATGTTTATGTACTGATTCCTCAAAATGAATGTAATTATGTATCGTGAACATACCAACGATATAAAGATTCTTTTAAACTGTGAAAATGGGACCCTGAGACTATCGTTTTTAGTAAGTATCTGTACATTTAGTATTTATCTATAGAAGACTAACAGTTCCAAAGTCTCTGGGGATTATGAGAATTTTTAATTTGTTTAGAGGTAGCATAGCTACCAAAAGATTTTCCTATTTCCTTCTCTATATTTGTGTGATCAAAAAACTTTTATACAAATTTTTACACAAAAGCCTAATATAGAATGAAAGCTGGTAGAAAATTCAACAAAAGAGATAAGAAAATATAATTTAACACAAAATTTCTAACATGATATGCTGTTTACCTGTTTAGTACTTCTTGCGGTATACAACATAATACCAGTTTGTCATAACCTTAAAGCATTCTTCCCCGTTTTGAAAGCTCCAGAATAAACTGCCACTCTTTTACATTCTCGAGCATAAAATGAAAACTGAATTTTTTTTCCTTGGAAAAGACAAATTACCCCAGCCTGGCAGAGGGTAATTAGCATACCCAGTGCAAGTTAAGAGAATGGGTTGACAAGCACAAAGAAGACTAAGAAAACATGGGCACATTTTGCATGTGTTTTAATACATAAATGATTAAAAACATAACTATATATGTTAATTGCCACCAACTGCAACACAACCCTATTGGAAGACAACATTAAGTCGTGGAAAACAGTATATCTTTAATTATTTGTCTATTCTATAAACAAGTTTAATTGGAATCTAAAATCAGCAAGGGACAAAAGCTCAGTTCATTAGGGACCAACTAACTGAAAAGGGCAGATAAAAACCTTTTGTCTGATGTAGATGTACCTCCCGAGCACCATCCGCGAGCACCAGGCAGCACACTAATCAGTAATAAGAGGTGTTCTCATTATTAAGCTTATAAAGCATAAATCAGGTCACTACAAGCTTTGAAGGTACTGATCATCAATTATTTCGCTAATTGTTTGCATGTCTCAGGCTAAAAGGAAAAAGCCACTGAAGCGAAAAAGAGACACCAATAATTGCTACCTCAGTGACAGTCGGTTTTTAGTATCTCATTATTTATGATTTGTTTTGTTGTGCATATGTGACTTTAAGTCTACTGTATTAATGTATACTCAAGAAGCCTACTGTGTAACACTTGCAAAAGAATTACCCAAATTAATCAGCAAACTCAGGCAAGGAGTCTGCCCTGCAAAGTCCTGCGAGTCTGTTGTTACTCTGAGATGGGGTGTGTGTGTGTGTGTGTGTGTGTGTGTGTGTGTGTGTGAGAGAGAGAGAGAGAGTGTGTGTGAGTGTGTGTGTGTGAATTTAAGAACCCTCACTTAGGGTGTTGAACTATCTGATGAGGAAGTACCACGTAGCATGTTGCAGCACAAAATGCCAACTTTTCCCTGACCATTTCCATTTTTTTCACAAGAATCGCCAGCTTTAAGACTGTCCTGGATAGCGGGTTAAACCCCTTGAAAGAGCAATAACAGCTTTGGAATAAGTATTAAGTTGATGTTAACATGAGGCAACCAAGCGGGAATATCAATGAATTCTGTAACAGGGTTTCATTTTCTCAGCCCCAGCCGCGAAGACAGAGGGTACCTTATAACAAAGGCATCATTTACTTAGGGAATGGGGGAGTCAGCGGTTCACAAAACAGCCATTTCTGGTCATTATTAAGGCAACATTTCTATTTCATTTTTCTTTCTATTCTTTCATGTTCCACTAACAGATTAGATATTATTTGAGATTAAAGGCTCTGAAAACAACAAATTACTAAACTGAAAACAGAACAAATTCACTTAGATAATAAACAGTGTTTTAAAATTTTGTACAGAACTGGAAATGTGTGCATTTTAAAGATTGGGGACGGTGACAGAAATTGATGTTTATATATTTATTTTGCTAAAGGAAATACCATTTTGCCTGCATCAGACTTCGAAAAAATTAAGAAAGCATGTCTCTGTGGGGGGGCCTTTCAATGTCCTTTCGAGCTACCCTTCCTTTGACTCACTCCGTAAAGTATACGAAAAGTTAACAGAGATTTGCTTTGCTGAAGCCAATTTCCTTATGCCATCACATGGAAGCACTTAGATCTTTCATAAAGAGGACTAATGCTCTTTGCCCAGAAAAAGCAAAAGTAAATCATAACTTTTGGCTCAAACATCGGTTCTCATAGCTGAACACAACTAATGCCTTTCTCAATGGACTCAATTTCCTCTGACAGAATTAAACCAACAGAAGAATATATTTTATTATGAAGAAAGTAAAATATATTTCTCCTGCTAAATTAAGCGGGGGGGGGAGTTGTTAAATGATTCCTGGTTTTCTTGTAAAATGAACATGGGGAAAAGAGTGTTTAAGTTCTTCACAGGAGAATAGATTCCAGGTAACTGCACCTGTACTGTGGAAAATTACTCTTCAATTACGCCTAGTAATTAGAGTTGTTGTTTAACTGTTAGGAAAAACCTGCAGTGTGCTAGGAGGTACAGGCAGCTGGTTCTTGTAAAGCTTCTGTCACTGGGGGTGGATGAGGAAAGGTGGTAGAGAAAAAAGCAGAAGAAAAGAGAAACCTACTGGAGAATAGGTCTTTGTGTACTTAACCAACACAGTAAAAAACTATCCAAACAGATTTATTGATCACTTACGATATACCCAGCATGGAAATCAGAATAAAAAAATTTACATGCATGAAAATTCCCCTACTAAAAAGTACTAACATACCGCGTTCAGTGGTTCTATATAGTTACTGGTGGTTGATATATTATTCTAAACTTCAGTTTTTAAACTCTATTCAGGCGATTTTAAACATTCATTTTTATGAGACTCAAGTGAAAAGCATGTCGCAGTCATAAAATAGCTATACCACAGTGAGTTTAACCTAGGAAGGTTTAGACATTGCTTATGGTAAATTCTTTACTCCTCAAGGTTCGAAGTGGTTTAAACTGACAATGAATAATAATGAATTGTGGAGAAATATCTTTGTTTCATCCCCTGTTGTCTCCCATATGGGGATCCACATTGCTTTGAAACATTTAGTTTTGGGTACACATAGCAATTATCCATGAGAGTACACATGGTATTGAAACCATAATCAGAAGTAAAAAAAAAACAAGACGAAATAACTTGGGTAAAATATGATTAAGATCATCAGGTTACAATATCTATATTCCATGAAATCTGTGAGAAGAGAACCCATTCTAGGATGCTCCCTTCTGTCGTATTCTCTTCTGTATTTCTACCACTGTCTGAATTTCTGTCATCATCATCATTGTCCTCAACAATAATAAAATAGACAATGGCTGTAAGAAAAATTCAACTAGTCTCAATTAAAGTTTGTTTCAGTATTTGTTAGTTCAAAAACTGTAACCATTAAATCATCACAATCTGTTAATAGCAATTGATAAAATCTAGGCCCCACAACTCGAGCATCTCTCTTTCACTTACACTTCTCTGGTGAATTGTAAACTAAATTTTGTTTCTGAGAAGGTCTTTTTACGTTTCTCTCTCCTCTTCATAGTATCAGTGACGGAGTGACACCGAGTGCCACATGCTCCCATTTGAAAGTAGTACATGCAGTTAATTGTTGATACTAATACGAAGCCCACACTGCATGCTTTACCTTATTTTAAGGCTCATAATTGAGTTGTCCATGTTTTCTGCCTTCGTTTTCTAGCCTCGCAGTGAGATAGGCAGCGTGATTTAGAAACATCACCTCCCTCAGAACTGATTGTGCCTTAGTCCCACCGAAGTCAATAGGCGCTTTGTGCACACTCAGACTGGACCCGTAATGAGCAGAGTTGATGAGAATCCAGCTTTCCAAGGATGACTAGTGCTGAGTCTTCAAGGTCATTCATCATTTTCATCTGAGAATGGAGACCCTTTATTTGCTCTCTCTTCTTAAATAGGTACACAATTAAAGGAGGAATTATTCCTCCCAGTGGCAATCACTTTATTTACAAAGGGCACGTTGAGCCGCCATCTCCTCTCATTGCCAGATGGTCTGTGTGCCCAAGCGAGTGAAGGCAGCCTCAATGAATATCTTACTTTTTCCCTCCAAAGTGCTGGCTCTATCACTTCTTTGCTGGCAAAAAGTGAAAGAAAATCCTCCTTGTAGGTTTACACTGAATTATTTAATTTTTTCTGTAACCTCTGAGTCAATAAAAACAAGTGTAGCACCTTTTCATTTGCCTGTCCAATAATTAGGTTAAAATTACCATTTTTTAATTTTCAAATTCCAGGATTCTGAGCAAATACTTAGGACTGTCTGCAATACTCTGGCCAGAATAGCAGTTACAAGATAGAGGAAAAGCTTTCATCCCAAATAGCATGCTTCTTTTAAACGTTCATCAAACATATCCAAATAGCACAATGCTTCCAGTAATTTGTAAGATCCGCCAACTAGTAGAATTCTGGATTTCTGACAATATCATTAAACCAACCACTAATGAAATGCTCACTGCGCACTGATCACAAATTAACTGAAAGATATTCTTGACAATGCTTGTGAACAAAGACCTACTATCCCTCAAGGTATACCATTCTTTTTCTAGGGAGAAATATCTAAAGCAGCAGAAAAGTACCATGGGGGCAAGGGGATGTGACAGAAAATCAACAAAAGATGTGTGTGCTAGTAAAGACCAAATAGGCTATGCTGCAATAATGAACAACCCCCAAATCTCTAGAAGCATTTTACAATAAGTTTATAATGATGCTGTCCATATGGATGGCATTGATCTCCTACGAAGCTGTTTTCTGAGAGGCAGCCGCTGAGCAACTTCTTATAGCTGTGCCATTGGAAGCTCTTGGCCTCCGAGATCACCATAGAAAGGAAAGAGAAAGGTACGACTCTTATCTGACCAGCTAATGTACCTGACTAGGTGCAATAGCTCTTACCCACTCAGTATCAATCAGCCACAACTAGACACATAGCCCCATTTTATATAAAGGAGGGTGGAAAATGTAGGAAGCACATAGGTACCTGGTGACTATAAACTCACTTTACTACCTTTTTGAAAAAATAAATGAGCTAAAATTAAGATAATACATAATGGCACTTATGTCAACATGTGCCCTAATATGGTGCACTTGGCTGGGGTTTGCTATAAAGAAACACACACATGCACATACACACAGACACACATACACACACAGGCACACACATTTGCACACGTAATCAACAAACCCCCCAGATATGGTCCGCCACTGGTTGAGTTTCCTAGCCCTATGGTTACGAAGAAGTTCTCCAAGTCAATGCTGTCTCGCTGTAGAATAAAGATAATAGTATCTGCTGGCAGCATTATTTTGAGAAACAAAGAAAGATATGGTAAGAATTAAATGAGATAACATATGTTAAAGAACAGAATGTCTCACATATTTAAGGAACTTAATAAAGATTATTTCTCTCCCCCAACAAAGAGCTATATAAATATTATTCATCTTTAATACTGCCTTTCCTGGGATAAATTTCAAGGTAGTATTAAGAGAATTGACTCTAGAATCCAAACAGATTTAAACAGATATCCAGGAGAATAAAAATTCTGTTGAAAGCATACACAGCAGAATCAACGTATGTCGGGACAGAACATCCTATCTAGAAGACAGGTTTGCTGTCAGTGATCATCAAATGAAAAACTTTTCAAGAATTTCAAAAGACTGAAAAATCAATCCAGTAGCTGCTAGATGATGTGAAGAAGAATAACATAAGATTGATTGGAATCACTGAAAAATCAGAAGATAGCACAAAGGACATAAAAATTCTGTTCACAGAAGTAAAGGCTGAAAACTTCACAAGCATGGAAAAAGAATTTGATGTACAGATAAATGAGGCACACAGAACTCCAATTAGCCATGACCAGAAGAAAACTACACCAAGGTATATAACAGCCAAGATTCCAGAAATTCAACAAAGAATAGCATATTAAAAGTTGTTACAGAAAAGAAACAAATCACCTATAAAGGAAAGCCCATCAGAATCACAACAGACTTCTCAACACAAACACTTAAGTCAAGGAGAGCTTGGAGTAAAGTATTTAAAGCCCTAAAAGAAAAAACCTCCAACTCAAACTGACGTACCCCGCAAAACTATCTTTCAAAATTGATGGAGAAATAAAATATTTCCAATGATAATAAACACCTGAAGAAATTCATGACCACCAAAACCAGCACTCCAAAAAGTTCTGAAAGATATTCTAGAAAAAGACAATGAAGATAACAATTCCATGAATTCCAATAGAATGAATCCACCAGGCAAGGCAAGCAGTTAAACAGAAGGGAAAGAAAAGGAACCAACAAAAGGAAAATAATATGACGATGATAAGTCAGTATATTTCATTTATAACCATCAATGTAAATGTCTCAATTCACCAATCAAAAGAAACAGATTAACAGAATGGATCAAGAAACAAGGTCCAAAACTATGCTGCATACAAGAAACACATTTAACTCAAAAAGAAATGCATAGACTCAGAGTCAAAGAATGGACAACAATACTCCATGTGATGGGAACCTGGAAAAAAGTACTAAATACCAACACACCCAACTATATAAAACAAACATTAACGGATATGAAAAATCAAATAAGCACTAATACACTTGTAATGGGGATCTCATACCCCACTGTCACAAATAGTTCAACCAGACAAAAAGTCAACAAAAAATATCAGAGCTGAACCAAACCCTTGAACAAATGGACTTAGTAGATATCTACAGAGTATTCCACACCACAACAATAGAATCATACACTCTTCTCAGCTGCACACAGGACTTTCTCCAAAATAGATCACATACTAGCTCATAGAACATGCTTAAGTAAAGGCAAAGGAATTGAAATTATCCCATGCCTATTATCGGATCATTGTGCAATAAAATTGGAAATGAATGGCAAAACTCAAAAACTGCATAAACATATGGAAATTAACACCTTCTTGAACAACCAATGGATCACAGATGAAATTAAAGAAGAAATTAGATAGTTTCTACAATTAAATGATAGTGCCAGTATAACATAATGGAACTTACAGGATACAATGACAGCAGTCCTATAAGGGAAATTTATAGCAGTGAATTCCCAAATCAGAAAAACAGAGCAAGCTCTAATAAATAATCAAATGTTGAACCTCAGGTTTCTAAACAAAGAAGAGCAAGTTAAACCAAAAGTACATATGAAGGAGGAAATTATGAAGATCAGAGGAGAAATTAATGCAATTGAGACTAAGATAATAATACAAAGAGTTAATTCTTTGAAAGATTAAATAAAACAGACAAACGCTTAGCCAACCTTACCAAAAAAAAAGAAAAGAAAAGAAAAGAAAATACTCAAATTCATGCAATTTGGAATGAAAAGGGTGAAATCACAACAGGTCCTGCGGAAACCCAGAAGAATATCAATACCTATTTCAAGAATTTATACTCTAATAAGGTGGAAAACACAGAAGAAATAGACAGATTCCTAGATACATAGGAGTTACCAAAGCTGAATCAAGAAGATGAAAAAATTCTGAATAACCCAATATCAATGAAATTGAATAAGTAATTTAAAAACTGACAACGAAGAAAAACCCAGGTCTTGATGGATTCACTGCTGAATTCTACAAGAAATTTAGGAAAGATATGATGCCAGTACTCCTCAAACTCTTTGATGCAATAGCTCCAAGAAAAATGAAACACTTAGGAATCATTCTAATGAAGGAAGTAAAAGACCTTAACATGGAAAACTACAGTACTCTGAAAAAATAAGTTGGAAGAGGATGTCAGAAAATGGAAAGATATCCCTTGTTCTTGGATAGGCAGAAGCAAGATAGTGAAAATGGCTATACTTCCAAAACTGTTATACAGTTAATGGAATCCCAATGAAAATACCAATAGCATACCTCACAGAATTAGAGAAAACAATCCTAAAATTCATTTGGAACCAGAAGAGACCTAGAATAACAAAAGTAATTCTGGGCAACAAAGGCAAGGCAGGAGACATCACAGTCCCCAAGCTGAAATTATACTACAAGGCTACCTTGATAAAAACAGCATGGTACTGGCATGAAAACAGACCCAGGGATCAATGGAACAGAATAGAAGATGTAAAAACAATTCCAAACATACTCAGCTACCTTATCTTTGACAAAGGAGCCAAACACCTTCAATGGAAGAAAGCCTCTTTAATAAATGGTGCTGGGAAAACTGGCTTTTCACATGCCAAAGATTAAATATTTCTCACCATATACTAAACTAAAATTGAAATAGGTCAAAGATCTAAATATTAAAACAGAAATACTGAATCTGCTGGAAGATAGAATAGGTAAAACTCTTGAAGACATGGGTGTACGCAAAGACTTTATGAACAAAACCCCGATCACACAGGAAATATTACAAAGAATCAATAGCTAGGATCTCATCATATTAAAAAACATTTGCACAACAGAGTGGAGACAACCCACTGAATGGGAAAAAAATTTTACTAGCTATTCTTCAAACAAAGGACTAATATCTAGAATATATAAGGAACTCAAAAAAATTAGATGCACCCCTCCAATTTAAAACCCAAACCAAAAATGGGCAGCTGAAATGAATAGACACTCCTCAAATAAAGTAGTACAAATACCAAGTCAATAGATGGAAAAAATGCTCAACATTGCAGGCCATCAGAGAAATTCAAATTAAGACAACATTGAGATTCTATCTCACTTCTGAAAAAATGGCTACTATCAAGAAACCAAGAAATCAAACAATAATGAATGCTAGTGAGACTGCAGGGGAAAAGGAACACTTCTCCATTGTTGGTAGGAATTTAAACTAGTACAACCATTATAGAAATCAGTATGGAGATTCCTCAAAAATCTAAAGCAGAATTTTCACTCAACACAGCTAGTCCCCTTCCCAGAAGAGTTAAAAAAAGACATCGTATTACAGTGATACGTGCATACACATGTCTACAGCAGCACAATTCATAATAGCTAAATCTTAGAAGTTTGCTGTGTGGATAAAGAAAACAGTATTTACACACAATGGAGTCTTACTCTGCCATTGAGAAGGATAAACTTGAGTCATTTGTAGGAAAATTGATGCACTTTGAGACCATAATGTTAAGTGAATAAATCACCAGCTTAAATATTTCATGGGGTTTTTTAATATGAGAAACATAAAATATAAAGATAAACTGTCTTGTACATTTCTCTGATTTTCTTCCCCTTGCTCATTGCTATCTATGATACTTCCATCTAAAGTTCCTAAAATTCTCAACAAATTGTGCCACACTACTCATTCATGTCTGCAATTTAGGTTGAAGTTCATACTTAAAAGCAAAACATTTCTTTAATGAATAACAAGGGTAAAACATTCCTGTTTTCTTGGAAAATCTCAGATAACTCAAAAATTATACAAACTCAGTGGAAAATCACCATAAAACATGAATATGTAGACCAAAGTCTTGGGTTAGTTTTTATATCTTAAATTTAATAAATAAGTCCAGTTATTCAGAGGGGAAAACATCTATCAAAATATATGAGGTCGATGATTTTCATAAAATGTTGCAGGTGTTTCTCATGAGAATAAAAACAAAAGACAAATCAGAAAATAAACTCCTTGAGAAGGAAGTTTTGTTCTCCTAAAACTGCAGGACAAAAACTATGCAACTGAAACAGAAACACTAAATTTACTAGAGAATAGGATAGGAAGAACCCTTGAAGACATAGGGGTAGGGAAAAAATTTATGAACAGAACCCAGACTGCACAGGAAACAATACAAAGAATCAGTGCTTGGGACCACATGCTATTAAAAAGCTTTTTCACAGCAAAAGAAAGCACCAACAGAGCAGGGCAAAAACCCACAGACTGGGAAAAAATTTTTGCTGACTATCCATCAGACAAAGGTCTAACATCTAGAATATACAAAGAACTCAAAAAAATTAAACCTCCCAAATTTAAAGACCCAATCCAAAAATGGGCAACTGAAATGAATAAACATTTCTCAGACAAAGAAATAAAAATGGCAAATAAATATATGAAGAAATGTTCAACATCACTAGTCATTTGAGAGATGTAAATCAAAACAACGTTAAGAGTCCACCTCACTCCAGAAAGAACTGCGTATATGGAAAAATCAACCAATAACAAACGCTGGCGGGCTGTGGGAAAAAGGAACCCTCCTCCATTGTTGGTGGGAATGTAGACTGGTCCAGCCACTGTGGAAATCAATATGGAGATTCCTCAAAAAATTACAACTGGAGGTTCCATTTAACCCAGCTATTCCCCTACTGGGGATATTCCCAGAAGAATTAAAATCGTCATACCACAAGGACGTATGCACCACCATGTTCATAGCAACACAATTTGTAATAGCTAAGTCTTGGAAACCACCTAAATGCCCAACAACCAATGAATGGCTAAAGAAAATGTGGTTTTTCTACACAATGGAGTACTACACAGCCATAAAAAGGATAAACTAGAGTCATTCGTATATAAATGGATGTTCCTTGAGAACATACTCTTAAGTGAAATAAATCAGACACTCATGAGTACACATCGAATTGTTTCTCTGATATGAGAAACCATAACTGTAAATAAGGACAAAGAGGTGTAATAGATATTATATAAAAGGAAGATAATAAACAAAGGAGAGGAGTACTAGAAAGAAAGACGGGGAAAAGCAGAAAGGCAACAAAGGAAAGAAAAGGGAAAGGGAAAATATGGGAAATGATGAAAAAACCTGCTGTAAATAGGGAGGGAGGGAACAGAGGGGAGAGGCGGGAAAGAGGGGGGAGAACCAAGATCGATCATGTGTAGGTACAAATAAATGTGATGAATGTGACCATTGTATGTAAAATGTACTAATACATGTTCTTGGTTTAAAATAAAAATTAAAAAAAAGTATGCAACTGAATTAAAAACCTTTAGTTCCAACATAATTCAGTTTATTTTTGTTTTCTAAATTTTACCACCTTCAGGCAATGATACTTTTACCTAAACTCAGAGCAGAACTATGAAATGAATTGGAAAAGGCTTCTTAGGGCATAACGGAATCAGATATAAACAGAATCAGAGAACATCTCTGAAAGTTATACAGAATCATAAACAGAAAGTTACACACATTCAAGATGAAGCTATGATTAAAAAAAAAGATGAAGCTATGCACAGAGTCATGTACTTGAACTAAAATGAAAGCAAAGGCCTGGATTCCTCCCACTATTTTTTATAAGGAGACAATTTCATTTTATGTAACTCAGACAAGCGGGATTTGATAGAACAATGTGATGCTATGATGTCGTTGCTTTGTTGTAAACCTCTCATTTGTTATTTTAGAATGTTTATCACCTCCATGAGATTAATCATACTACATAATGGAAAAATATCTTAAGTCAATATGGAGCTAGGTGCCATCCTTGACATTAAAGAAAATCTTTCAAGCATTTTTATGAAACAGGTACTCAATAGTATCACCTCGATTACTTTGTTTAAATAACTAAATAATGGGAAAATTAAACTTAAAGTAGTTGCTACTGCCATTATTAAATTTTATCTTTCATTCAAACAAATTACCTAAGTAATTTATGACCATTATATTTTAAAAATAGAAGAAAATATTAAATTAAGCTAAAACTAATAAAATTCCATCACTTAGGAAATGTCATTATGCTTTCACATTCTGCCCTTTGAGAATAGATATACACATTTATGTGTATTTTTTCTGTCAAAAAATTAGATTACTCATTAAATATTTTGTAACTTGAATGTTCTCCATTATATATCTATTAAACACCCTTCCATATGCACAAACACACACACACACACACACACACACACACACACACACATGCAGTAAATGCCCTCCAGAGCAAAATTAGAGAACTAATTTGAATGACAGTATGCTAGTCCATAAAATGGTGGGTACAACATAACATTTAAGGTACATATTGAGGGCACACATTGGTACATATTGAGGGCATTTCCATTATTTTGATATTACAAAGACTGTCGTGATAAATATCGTCACACATACATTTTGTGTACCTAATTTTTTCCTCCTGGAAGTGTCAAATGGATTACTGCAGAATTTTCGATATTATAGCCAGATGGCAGCCAGAAAGACAGTGTCAAATCATATTCCTCTCATAAGTGTAGGAGAATATTCATTTGCTCTCATTTATATCAGTTCAAGTTCCTCTTTTTTAATTTTGTAATTAGAGAATGGTATCTTACCTTTAATACATGATGATTAAAATGTATATATATATATTTAAAACCTAAATTAATCACTAAAAGAACAAAGTAAATAAGCCAATATTAGGGATGAAATGGAATCACCACAAAAAGAGAAACAAAGAAAGAAAGAAAGAAAAAGAAAGATAGATAGATGGAGGGAAGTGGGGGAGGAAAGAGGAGAAGGAGAGAGGGGGGTAAGCAGGCAGCCAGGCAGACTAAGCTAAAAGAAACCAGAAAAACAAGGAGAAGCCAATGAGAAACCAATAGGATAGAAAACAAGTAATATGAGGTAAACTTAAGCCTATTAATAACAGTAACGTTATTAAATGTAAATGGTTCAAATGCTCCAGTTAAAAGAAAAGATTGCTAGGTTGTCTTTAAAAGGCAAGTGTCAATATGTTGCTTATAAAAATAACACTTTAACAGTACATAATAACTATATAAAGTGTGTTCTCTGACTACAATTGAATATACTTTGAAGGGTTGGGGATTTAGCTCAGTGGTAGAGTGCTTGCCTAGAAAGCACAAGGCCCTGAGTTCCATCCCCAGCACCAAAATAAATAAATAAATAAAATTAAAATAAAGAAAAAATTTTTTAAAAGAATATACTTTGAAATAATTAAAGGAAAGGTCTCTAGAAAAACTCCAAACAGAAATTAAACAACAAATTTCTCAATAAACTTTGGATCAAAAATGTCATCATGTCCTGGCATACTGCCACATGCCTCTAATCCTAGCATTCTGGGAGGCTGAGGCAGGAAATCAGAAGTTCAAATGCAGTCTAGGCAATTTAGTGATTTAGGGAGACCCTGTCTCAAAATTTTTTAAAAATGTAAAAGGCTGGGGATGTAGCTCTATGTGAAAGTCCTGGGTTCAATCCCCAGTAATTAACACACACACACACAAGCATGCATGCACGCACACATACACACATGACATCATAAGTGAAATATCCACTATTGGGTGGCAAACAAATTGCGGCAAAGCCATACAATAGCATTTAAAAAGAATGAACTATTAATACACAGAAACATGGATGAATCTTAAAATAATTATACTGAGTGACAGAAGTGAGATAATAAGCACATACACTGTGATTAGATTTATATACAATTCCAGTAAATGTTACCTAATTTATAGTGACAGAAAGCAGTCACTAATTGCCAAGGAGCAGGGAGAAGAGGTGAGATGGATCAATTGCAAAGGGCAGAAGGGAACTTGAGGGTGATAGATATGTTCATTACCCTGATACAGCAGTGGTTCCACAGGGATGACGGGTGTGTCAAAACTCATCAAGTTGTGTACTTTAAATATGTGCAGTTTATTTTACATCAATTACATTTTAACGAAGCTGCAGAAATAAATTGGAAAGTATCCATTTCTATACACTTATACGGGTACCCGTTCATCTTTAGTTTTCACCGATTTCACAAGTATGAGATGGCACCCACTTTTACAAAATTTCTTTGATCACAACTGCAGATAATTACCTTTCATACATTTTCAGGTATTTTCCTCGCTACTTAATACCTCTGATAGGAATTAATTGTTCTGTGATCACTGAAAAGCATTTACAAATTATTTCAATGAGATAATAAAGAGCATCCTAGCTATGTGAAAGTTCTTTTTTTAAATTTGTATGGAATTTGCCACACTCCTTTTTCCTGTGAGCTCAATTACTTCTCTCAGATCCCATAACTATGTTTACTGTTTCATGCGTGCATGTGTGTGTGTGTGTGTGTGTGTGCAAATTCCTCAAGAGGCCACCCTTCAGATGATTATACACTTGGCTCACAGATCTAAAAAGACCCATGGAGAGAAAACTAATTTTGTTTTACACAACAATCCAGAATATCCAAGAGGATTTGGCCAAAATGCTCACATATTAAGTTTAATTTCAGTTAAGTAACTACCTTGAAGATTTATACTCAAGCTTGTGTTAATAATGATTGTGGATTGAAAGGAAAACTCTCTGTGGTCAGATTCTGTCCCCCACCTATTTAACAATTATTAATTGGAGCAACAGAATCGTGACACAATGTTTCTCAGGTAACGCTAGAAACAATTATGGAAACAGGCAGCAAATAAAAGTTTAGGAGATAAGAATATATATAGAAGGAAATGAATAATCAAAACTTAGCTATTGCATACTCTCTTTTTATATACATTCTTTTAAAAAGAATAGTGTTAAGCTTAACAGTTATGTCTAAGTAATGTGTCAGAAAAGACTAATGAAAGTGAAGGAAAAAAGAGCTGAGGGGTTAGTGTAGTAGAAAATTTGCTTAGACATTTTCACCATTACTGTTATGAATTGTAGATAGTCTCTCAGGTGTGAATCACATTTTTCCTTACTTAGAGGCCACCAATTAATGTGTCTTTCTCATAGTGTATCCTATATCTACATGCATCTTGTTAAAGAAACTATCCCAAAGAACATTTAATAACTTTTAAATGAACATCATTGTCATAAAGTATTCTTGGGCAACTTTTTAAGAGTGACTGGCTTTTCTAATAAGTTGCATTCATAATAAGAATTATTAGTAGTGACAATAATAGCCACTTTTTATTAAATATCCACTAAATGCCAGGCTCATCAGAATCAATTGCCCTAACTTGGTACTCGGTTAATACTTATTAAAAAGACCATGATCTCTGTTCAGTCTACAAGAGATATGGGCCAAGGATGGATTTTTTTCACTGTTGACTCTGTAACAGAGATGAATGAAAGCAACTAAGTAGAAAAGTGAATATAACTAAACTGTATAAAAGTAGAAGAACAATGAAAATGAAACTCGAACTTGGTTGGTTGGTGTAAAGATAAGAAAGTTTTATCTACTCATGTTGTAGAAGCAGAGACCCTTATTCTGAGTTTCTTACTCATGATTTTACCCAGTTTTGACAATAATTGTTACTGTTTCCTCAGATACTTTCTGAGTCTATATTCTTTCTTTTAAATGGTACTTTCTAATTTCCAGCAAGTTTATTACCCCTCTTCTTGCATACTCCTCACTTGAGTACAAATCAATGTCAGGACAAAATATATAACTCTGTTCATCACCAGGAAGTGTCAAAGAGTGTCATTTGTGCCGAGCTGCTTTTGACATTTGAATAATTTTTGGAACGATATCTTTTAGCAAGATTTTTGTCTCAAATAACTAAAAACTCCATCTTGAAAATCAGTCAAAGTCACCCTAAGAGATTTTTGTTCTCTCCACGTGCGTTGTTGCTGTTGTTGCTGTTGTTGTTGTTTTAGAATGGCCATCAGGTAGATTCCCATAGAAAACATCCTGCTGCTTTCTATGGATTTCTCTCCAAGACTGTACTTTCTGGCTACCATAGTGAAAGAATGTGGTTTGCAAGCAGGGTGGCAGGCTTTAATCTTGACCAGAGGCATTAATATGCTATTTGTACCAATATTAAAATAAAAAGAAAATAGTCTGATTACAAGAGACACTAGGAAAAAATAAGGATTTTCAACAGTAGTAGAACTCTTCCCTTGAGCGCATGCAAGGTAATCATTCACACGGATTTCAAGTCCAGTCTCTGGCTTGATTCCAAAACCCTGGGCAGTCTCAAACCAAATTTTTTAAACAGTATTTTTTAAATCAATATCTCCTTAAAATCTGCAATAATTACTCCTCTTTCTGTTTGCTATGACATGGATTCCTGGCCTAAATCCTCTTCAGAAATGGAAAATTGACCTACTAAAGACAGACTACTTTATCCTGCAGCTATTTGAGACTATCTTCTAGTTATGTGAGGTTTTAAAAATCTGACTACCGAAAGGAAAGCCACAGGATCCCTGACAATCTCGCTTTAAGGCAGACAGGACAGAAAAGCTGTGGAGATGCTCCACTGTTCCTACCACATTGTTAGGGAGGCATGTGAAAGAAGCTGTGGGAACGAAAGAGAAACACAGGGTGAGAAGCAAGCAAACGCAAAACCGGAAGCCTCCTATCACTTGCGCCACTCTCCGCCAGAGCTGTGGGTGTTGATAGCATTATTGTTTAATGTCTCCAAAGAATATGTGGGAGCAGAAAGCACAACATCCCCAAGTTGTTACTTTGTCACAACTTTACAGAATACATAAGCACTTCGGTAAATACACAGATATTTTGCAAACTGTAAATCATCTGTGAGCCACCACTGTTCGACTAATTACAGCAAGAAGCTGTGCTCATTAGCTGTTCTCATCTGGCTCACTGCACGACCTAAATAGTCCGTAAATGAGCCGGCAATTATTGCTATATTACCACTACCAGCTCCGCGCACATCAAAATATCTCCACCAAATGTTACGCCTGTTGGTATTATCAGGTTAGAAATTTCATAAACATATTGAAGCAGTTAATTGGGAGATTATTTTTTTAAAAATGTGAAAATAGAATCAGCAGTGAAGGCGTTTTCATCAAACCTCAGATAGGCGGCTCCACCTATAGACAAGCACCTCAGAATGCAAGCTTCTGGTACTCCACCACCGCCCGCTACCAAACCACACTGGGAGACTAGGAGAGCAGCGAGACTTAGCCGCTTTGAATGACAAGAAACCAGCTACGCATATTCTTACACCACCTGAAAACAGTATCTTGACGTGGGCAAATAGAAACGAAGCCTGTGTTAGTGGACCTAGGGCCTGAAACCACGTTAGGCAAACAGAAAAGCCAACTGTAATGTCAATAAAATATTATTTCCAGTTCCATCATTTTGTATATGTTCAGAAGGATGCAGATTCTTCTGTTTGCAATTTACTTTTTAAAAATGTTCACATACGTGCGTTGGTGAAAATAAAATTGTGTGAAGAATAATTTTCTAAAATCTTCAAACGTTTAAAACCATCTATTTACAATATCAGATGAACAGCTAATTAGGTGAATTCATATTCATTCATTAAAATGTCTTCTTTGAGCTTCCTTTCAGTTATTGTGGATATTTAAAAGTAATACGTTTTTTAAATTTACCATAATTCATGTTTTTCAAAATTGACCCAACCTCAATTAACCCCATTTAAGGAAATCTTGTTGTGAACATTTTCATTACAAAAAGAGAGGCCCTCAATACTGGGGCGTTTTATCTTGTTCTTGATCATTACACCAGATTCGTCACTGATTGTGACCCTGAAAAAAAGTAAAAGCATAAAGAAAAATGCTGCAAGCTATCCAGCATTCTCTTTCTATTTGCTTCTCCTACCCCCCCCATCAAAGAGGAGATAGATACTTTAATAAATATTTTGGCTCTTGAACTAGTTGCACATATACACAGCGCAAACTATGTTTGTTGGGTTGAATGTTGTTTACCTGGATAAAGTTGCTATTATGATGTGGTCTATATAACACAAACTATTTGACCGACTTTGGACAGGATGCAGAATAGAGTCGGTCACTAGTACTGTGTTCTAAGAAGATATTTTTCACCATGAAGACACTAACTGTAATGATGACAGTGATATGACAGGCAACAGTTAAAAAACTGACCTCAGTGAGCAAAAGAATCTGTACCTTATTTGTTCAGTTCTGTCTGATTGATAAGGTTTACAAGAATTCTTCAAATCTGATCAGTGAATACTTATTGGTTCTATGCATTTCATGAAGTTTTCTACAAAGTCATTGCATTCTTCAGACTTTAATTAATAGACTGTAAAATGCAGCACTGTTTTTTATTTTCTTATTGGAAACTTTATTGGCTACAATGTTTGTTTTGAGTATGAATTTCCATTTTTCTTCCTCCCTTAAGGGCCTTAGATAGATCACTAACTTCCATTCCCTGCCTGTCTTCTCTGGCAATCTTACCCTGGTACTGGAAGTGAGATCCACAGACCAACACAAATGCAGTATCTTCGGCCCTTGCCCCAAGCCAGTGAATCAGAACCTGCACCTTGGCCACCTTGAGAAGCACTGTCTAAGCAAAGGCCTATTACAGGTCTTCATATGCCTTTTCCCTGCATGAAAAAGCAGGCAAGAAGTATCCAGCCGTACAGAATCTAAGACTGAGCAAAAGGAACACAGGACCTTGCTGGCTAAACTCACTCACCATTTCTAAAGGTTCTATCCACAGGCCACTCCTTCGTGTTCATAAAGTTGTACTGCATCTTGTGGAAAGCAGATTATAAAAATAATATTTTAATTGTTTGCAATGTGATACCATACTGAGAGGTATTATAGAGGGCCTACTTCATGCCCAGTGCTACTAAGGTGAGGACACACCAAGGGCTTTACTCCTCCGTGACTTTGATTACACTGCTGTTCAGATGCCAAATATTCCTAAAGTTCTCTTGACTTAGTCACGTTTATATCTGTGGTGTTTATTTAATATCAACACTCAAATGGACATTATTCTTTAAAAAAAAAAACAAACATTGGGAAACTGAAGCTCAGAGTTGTTTAGGAGTGGCTAAAAGTCACCAGCTGGCTTAAAGGCAGAACTGATATAGATGGGCCTTCTTCTAAGTTTATGTTTACTTACCCATGATAGTTACAGAATTTATTCATTCAACTATTAAGGAACATCTTACAGCAATGTTGCCTTATATGCTGACGACAGTCTGTTAATGGGAGCCATGCACTGAACCCCTGTGTGCACGTCACTTATCAGTGGAAATACATAAAGAAGGGCTTTCAGGCTTTGGTAGACAACTTAGCATGATGAAATAAGCACTGGATACTGATCCCGAAAACTTCTCTAAAATACTTCTCTAGGGAGGTACTTTTCCAGTCCTCTGGGAAATCAGGATGGCTGAAGCATTTCCTCCATCTTCCAGACAGTAAAATCTCTACCATGCAGGACATAATTGGGTGTTTGCTCATTATTTTCAGAGTGTGGTTTAGCCTGGGTTTTGGCTGAAATGGGAAACTGAAGTGTCTTGATGTTCCAGGACACACAGCTCAGAGGCCTGGGACCAGGGAGACTGGTACAGTATGTTTATAAAGGGAGAGCAGCCTAG
>PVJO010010217.1:0-65368 GCA_004026905.1 Hystrix cristata
GATGGATGCTTGAGGAAGAAAGAGAATTATTCATAAGAAAAAATGATGGAAAGGTAGTTTATCCTCAAAAAGTAGTCGCCTATCTGAAAAGTCTTTTTTCTTCCTTCAAAATATATCTTTAAGGGATCATTCCTCTTTCTCCTAGTCCCCTCAACCCTATGTCACATCGCACTCACCTGCTGGAGTAGCCTCCCTGGAGGCTTCTTTTCCCCATTCAACCTTTCCCCAGATCCATTTCTCACTGGAAGCTACAGCACTCAGTTTAAAAAAACATCGAAGCCAATCCTTTAATTTAAATTTTGCAATGGTCTTTCATTTTACTTCAAATAAAATATTTATAAGTCATTTTACATAACTTATGTCTAGAAAGTACAAAGATGGAAACTGAGGCAAATTAGGCAACCAATGAATATCCCCTTAGAATGCAGCTTGGGTTATCTGAAGTGAAAAATGCTTCAGCTACAACCATAATCAAAACCTCTGCACTAATACTTTCTGAAAAGCAAACAACTTGAATGCAAGACCTGGTTATCTTTAGTCTTTTGAGAAACGTTTCCAAGGGGGAAAAATGATGAAAAAAGAAACAAAACATTCTTGTACCAGTTGACCTGAATGGCATTAAGCGCTCATTGTGTGTGGTATGCAAAAATGAATCTGACATAGTTTATTACAGATTCAGTGAATTAGCTTCATGCAGGTTAGAATAAAAACTTGGGTCATATACCAACATTGCAGAAAGCATCTATGTGAAGGACGAGCCAAGCTGCTGTAATGGCACATCTGTGTCCATGGTTATGGGATCAAGAATCAATTAATACATTAGTGTTCTTTCTTCTTCTTTTTTTTTTTTATTACTGATGAAATGTGAAAAAGGAATAAGGGTTGGAAGAAGGAACTGAACAATTAGGAGAATATTCTGAGAACTCGAAGTTATATGCTAGAAACCTCAGTGTGGTGGGTCACTTACTATGAGGCTTACCAAATCTCCTTCAGTTCCACATTACCAAGAATGTGCTGCAGTTTCGTGTGTGTGGATGTGTGTCTTTTCTCTCACTGAAAAAGCAATCATGTTTTCTGTTGGGTACGGGGTTACATGCTTGCTGCGTAAAACTTAGTCTTTGCACTTAAAAAGTTCTTGTTCCAGTGGGAGAAAGGAGATCCTTGAACATGAAAGCATATGCTGGGCTCTCAGTAACTCAGTTTATGATACATTTGGTTGAAGAAAGTATTACTGATTATATTCTTTTTAGAGATTAAGTGTGGCTCCATGGAGGTGATGCTATGCAAGAAAAATATTTTGTTAAAAACAAATAATTTTAAGTCTAGCTCATGATATATTAATAAGGGAATATTAACAAACCATTATATATAGCATCATATAATGCACATAATATATGATCTTTTGGCTTTTTTCAAATAAATAGTGTTTAATTTAGAGTTTTATTTTTTGGACTGCCTAATCTTCCAAACCATACCAGTCACATATCTGAATGGCTGTGCTCATATCTCTTAATCCAGATATGATTTCATTTTACATTAATTTCTGATTTACAACTACTGTATGATTTATGCACCATACATATATAATCAAACATTTTCATAGTCCAATCAAAGAAAGAACATTTTATGAAATTAACATTTAGTTTACTAGATCTCCACAGTTTAGTTCTACATTTGTGGAGCAGTATAATAATCACTAAATTTCACACTTACTTTTCCTTTTGTCACATAGTTTAGTTTGTGTTATATTATTGAGCTGTTTTTCTTTCTTCTGTTAAAACACATAAACAAAGATTACACCACCAAAGTTTCCACTAGAAAGTGCAAATTTTCCGCTAGAAACTTTGACTTTTCTGGCTCTTCTGATCTTGCTTCTGTAGCATCTAATCTTAGTTTTGTATTCTGATTCTTCCTTCACCAGTTACGTGTTAATAAATCCATTCCAGATGAAAAAAAAAAAAAAACACATAAACAAATTAGTTATTTACATGCAGTGCAGTTGTATGAATAAATCAAGAAAGAAAAAACTAAACATTTACTTTGTGGCAGTGAAGTCATTACATTAAGCACGATTTTACTCATGCATGTGGTCAGGTGTACCGTAACAGCAGTGCCTGGCTCCTGGTTCTGCGTGCACGGAGGAAGGGCTGTGGCTGCCGGGGCGGGGTGGGGGGAGGTGTGGGTCTGGGGGGGACCCGCAAGGAAAGGAGGCAGAACTGATGTGAATGGAAATTCAGAATGTGCGAAATTTGATTCAGCCTCCTCAAATTAGGCAGCCATGCTGATCAGTCCCTGACATCACGAGTAAGATTACAGAAATAACCAAATGTTGTTAAATTCCTAAGACATAAATTGAATGAAAATGCTGTCTCACAATCACCAGTGAGCACTTTGTTCCTAACGGACATAGAAAATAAGCAATTGTTCAGACCCAACCATTCAATTAAGGAGATGGGAGGAAATCTGTTGAGTGTAGTGGTTCAAAATGAATAAAGAGAGGATGTTTTAAAATGAAATAAAGCGGCTGAAAGGCATGGCCACTTGTGTCAAACTCAATCGCTTATCTGCAGATTTGATTGGTGTGATGTTGCAGGACAGAGTAATAGATGGGGTGATGAGGTCTGCGGAGTCATTACGGAACTGAACGAATTGATATGAGCTCTTCACTGAGGATGAATTATAAATCTTATTTTTAGGTTAGCTTGAAAAGACAAAAGTGTGTAGGATCTGATATGTAGGAGAGTGCTAAGTAAAACACAGTTTTCTTCTCCTTCCTTTTTAGCTCAAGATTCCTTCCTAGCAATTGGGAACAAATTATTGCTAAGGACTGCAATAATTTGCTAGCTTTTGCCTGTTTCATTCAGTAACTATATAATTACAAATACTAAACCCACCATAAGTAATTACAAGAGAATAAGGTGATAGAATTTTCATCATTCAAAGTAATTTTGCATAGAGGAAACCAAAATGGGAATCTATGGTTTATGCCATACAGTGTAAACCAGTCTTTTGAAGTCTCTAACAAGGTTAACAAGCTGTTATCATTAATAGTATACATTCCCATAAGTAGGAAAATGAAGACATGGTCTTTAGTGAGAAAAAAGACTTTCTGGTATGACTGGATGATATTAAAGAAACTGTTACAAACTGGGATGACTTTCACGAAGGAACAGCAGCACCAAGCGTGACAATTTGCACAGGGAATTACCTTCCCCATATCATCTATCTAAACGGTCACGAAGGATAACAGAACGGAAGAGTTCCAAGATTTTCAGGGGCAGAGAAACAGAGAGCTTTGTTCACTAGAACTCTAAAAGACTTATTAAAATGTCAGATGGCAAATACGACACCAAACATGGAGCACGAGAGAGTCATAAGACATGTGCAGTGTCTGCCCTGGAGAAGCTATTATTTCAGTGAGGAAGAAAGACATCTTGAGAGGTTTGTCCAACATTATCTCCTTTTACCAGTTTGCCAAGCAAAAAAAAAAAAAAGAAAGAAAAAACAAAACAAAACAAAACAAAATGTTCAGCAGGCAAAGGCCCAGACTACAAGCTGCATGGATTCGGATATTCTTCGTTTTAATTTTTTTGGTTGTTTTGTTTTATCTTAACTAATTATTCTACATGGCTTCTTATTGGTCCATAGTATATATTAAATAAATATGTATCATGTTCAAGCAATCAAATGAAAAGGGAAATATCAATCTGGTTAAAGGGAAAAGATTTTTCTTTCCTTGGGGAGGGCTATACAAATTTTATACCATTGACCCTATTAGCAATAAATAAGTGTGCATAATTTTAACAAATTTAGCATTTTTATGTACATGTGCTAATATGTTAATAAATTAATAGCATTAGAAAAACATAAGCAAAACAGAAATAAACATAAACGAGAATAGGAGTTTCAGTGTTTTTCTTCTCACTTTTTTTGGAGTGTCTCCTAGGCCACAGGAAATCACTGGATTAAATATGTTTTTCAGGGATTAAATATGGTTTTCAGAATGTTAAATGACTGCATATTTCACTGTAAATTTTTGGTTTTCTAGTTTTTTTTCTTTTTAGTTTTTGAGACAGGGTCTCGCTGTGTAGTTCAGGCTGGCTTTGAACTCGCTATGTAGCCCAATCTGGCCTCAAACTCTCAGCTATCCTCCTGTCTCAGCCTCCTGAGTGCTGGATTACAGGCTTGTGTCACCATGCCCAGCTTGACAGTGTAAATTTAAGAGGACACTATATAACACAGTTAAATTTAAGATGACATTATTTTTTCTATACTTCTAAAAGGGAAGGCTAGAGGAACACATGGTTTGGAATTGGTATAATCAATTAAATGTCTGGTACATTTCACTTGGGCAAAGTGGTTTATAAAAATCACAAGCAGAATGATAGTTACAATGGTTGGATCTTTAGGTGGATTAAAGTATATTTAATATTAAATCAAAATCCTTCATAAAGATCTTTTAGAAAACAAAATATTTTCTTGTCCATTTGTTTACCTTTGAACACATTTAAACTTTAAAAAAATTAATTGTAGACCTCTCAGAGCCCTTTTAAATATGTAATACTGAAGACAAGATGAAGAATGAAATATATTTTAAAATTGTAAGACATTATTAACAAACAATAAGTATGCTTGGTTAGATTTCACCTTTTATTGAAATTTTCTTATGAAAAAATCTGATTTTATTATCTCATGATTTTCTCCAAGGGGCTCGAAAAAACATGGCCAACATATTCAGGCAAAATTATGGAAGTTACTTGAATGCAGGTAAATAATGTATAGAGAAATATGGTTGCTATATATGAATTAGCATCTGTGTAAAAGCCAGGAAACTACCCGGGGAAGTTCATAAAAAGGAACGCCACACCAGTGATACATTTGGATGTCCTGAAGAACCACTTTGAAAACCTCTCCTTACTATTTTATGGCCATTGTTGGCTCCTACTAACTTCTAGAAATCCTGATTAGCTCTTATTGTGTTTTCTGGATATCACAATACTTTTAGGAACAGTTTATAGTTAAGCATGGAAGTAGGCTGGCAGGAATTATAGTGTACCTCAGAAATGGATCCTGGATTCTTCCCAGTAAAGAGTACTCAAAATGTTCAGGAATAAATGGTAAGAAACAAAACCAGCAATTTCTAGTGTTCTTATATGAACAAATCCAATTTTTAAAAAGATTTCTATAATCAGTCCACACAATCTACTTTCAAGCCTGATTGAAATCTGTTCTCAAAGGCATGATGATACTCAAAGGTGCACACAGTAAATTTGATTCTAGATATTTATTACAGTAGAGTAAGATGGATTCAAAGACACACAGGATGTTCACTCTTATGCAGGATCCTGTTTCATCAGGAGCAGTTGTTTTCCTTGTATTTACTTTACTTCAGGCCACATGCGATAGCCACAGCTAGAATGGCCAAGATTCTACCACCTTCATCATGAATAATCTGAGTTGTCATAAATTCACAGAACTCTCACTGTGGTGTTATGTCGGCTTGAATTAGGCTAGTATATGTCTTCGAGCAATCACTGTGGCCAAGGAAATACAATTCTCTGATTAGGAACATATTTCCACTGTCAAATGTGTGAGATAAATTAAACTAGTTACATCTAAACCAGACATGCTGTGATTCTGGCAGAGCTCTTTTCCATTGAAAAATCACGATTTGTTATCGTAATGTGGATTAGATGATGGTTAATCAAAATTAACAGGTATCCTAATCAGAGGAAAATCCTAGACCACTTCTTTGACATATCCTTATCAAAATGGTGCTTCCTTTCATTGTAATATATCACTTTTGTGGAGGTAAAATCTTGATATATTATGGTATGTTTCAGTGTGCATGTTTTCTTTTTCTTTCTTTCTTTTTTTTTTTTTTTTGTGGTGCCGGGGATCGAACTCAGGGTCTTGTGCTTGCAAGGCAAGCACTCTAATCACTGAGCTAAATCACCAGCCCCTAGTGTGCATGTTTTCTTATGAAAGATTTTTTTACTAAATGTTCATATAAAATGTATCATAAATCTACCAACTACTGTATCTTAAAATGTACCTGTGTTTTCAACTGTGGTGGCAATTTTGCTGTTATAGGATTAGTTTTCATTATTATATGAATTTTCATAATCAGTATACTTCAGAAATTGAATTGAGACTATTTAATTGGGGGCAAACTTTATGAACATCCAGTAGATATTTTTACACTCAAGTCATGTTTGTTCAAAGGCCATCCTTTTGAAGTGGAGTTAGCAACTATTCATGCTTTACAACAGTGTGTGCTTTTGAAATTCAGAGATCACAGCAGTTAAAGAAGAGAAGATCTTTAAAAGGACCACTAGGTTGAGATTAGGGATTCCTGGCCCAGGGAACTTAAAAAAACACTTCTTTGACATTTATAGTATAAAAATATACTTTTAAAGTTGCAATGTAATGTTAAAATATAAAACTATTTCTAATTGCTAAGACTAAATTTTTCTAGATCTGTTTAATTGAAAAATATTTGCATTCCTATCCTGGCACTTTAATATATAACTTCTTTTAATTTATTTTAAAGGTGTAATTTGAATTGTCCAGGACACTTTATTTAACAGCATAAATATGAAAATCTAATAAATCATGAATTTGTATATATTTTGTATATATTTATATATATACAAATTTGTATATATTTATATATATGAATTTTTATACATTTATATATAATTTTTATATATTTGCATATATTTGCATGTATATATATATTGATCCATATATATGTATATATATCCATCTATGTAATTGTATAGCATGTGTGTGGAACTGCTACAGTAAATCTAGCAGCTATAGCGTGTTTTTCAATGATTTATTTAAAGCTCACCTGTTGTTTCAAATTTTCTAACTTTTAAGTTACTGATCCTTTATATAATGACTTTTTATATTGTTCCAGAAATAAAGCTAATGATTTCAATTTTTTTTTTTTTTTTTTAGTTTTTGGCTGATATGATAACATACATTGCCTCAAACCTTAGAATTCTAATACGTCATCACTAGTAGTAAATTTTTTTACTTCTAAAATATCACATAAAATTTTTATATTCTGTATATTTTAGAGTATTGGTTAAGGAATGCATTTTAAATTTTAATTTTAATTGTCAAATCTTCATTTAGTTCCATATTGATCACTTTATATAATGGACAAGGCAGTGTTATTTTAAAAAGCATAGCATTGATATCTGGATAAGTTTTTCTCTTTTCATATTTACTTCTTTTGAATGATTTTAAAACTGGCTTCAATATGAATTCACTTACTCCTATTTCTCTGAAATTTTTCATACTGAAACCAGCAATCTGTAAATTAAGAAAGCTACAGAATTTGCATTATAAAATGAAAATAGCTTGTAAGAAATCCCCTTAAATTTGCTGGAAACCAATTTATTACTGCCTCACAAAGAATCATAGCAGGTGCTTTTGTTTTTACAAATCTAGCTTTCTGTGCATGACTTCTTAGAAATATTTAGAAGTAAACAAGCCTTACTAATTTTTCGGGCTGCAGTTGCAATGTGCCACAAACTTCCTGACTTACAACAACAGAAATTTATTATCTCATAAATCTGGAGTGTAGAAATTCAAAAACAAGTCATAAAGCAAAGCCACATTCCCCTGAGACTTGGGGTAGGCCCTCTGCTTGCCTGTTCCTGCCTCTAGTGTTGACCATCAGTCAGTCATTGGTGGTCTTTGTGTCACAGCGACATCAATCCGGTCTTCGATTTCATCATTACATGGTGATCTTTTCACCATATTCTCTCTTACTATGTTTGTTTCTGTGTAAAAATTTTCCCTTTTCATAAGAATGCCAGTCTTACTGTACCAGAGCTCACTTACGTGGCCTCATTTTAGCTGGACTACCTCTGTGCTAGGGTCAGAATGATTATGCACTGTATCCCCGTTTGCGTGTTGAACCGTACCCAGCTAGGTGGTGGTATTAGGAGGCGAGACTGTTTGAAGGTGATTATGTCATGAGGCAAAGCCCGTGATTGGGATCAGTGTGCCTGTAAGATTGGCCAACAGACAGCTAGCGCCTTCCATCATGTGAAGACAGAGAAGGTTCTCTCTATGAGGAAGCAAGCACTTACCAGACAACACCGCTGCATTTATCTTAGGTTTCCTGGCTTCCCAAACTGGAGAAAATACATGTCTGCTGTGCAAATGTTACCCAACTTTGGTACTTTGGTACCTATCACCCCCGATTGACTAAGATGCTCTGTAAAGAATTTATGTCCAAAAGTCATTTTTCAGCTAATAAGTTTGGAACTTCAATATCTCTTTTTTGAGTGACATCAAGTCCATAACAAGGACTGACAGCGGGACACGTGGTATCAAAAAGATGAATAGAGAACTAATCTGGAAAGCACATCACACCGTGAGGTCAGTGAGACATACTGCCAAACAGATTTTAAAGTAACAAAATAGGAAATCAAAATAGGAGACAAAAACAGCTCTCAGTACAAAGGGAAGAAATATCTCATAAATTTCAATAAGACATTCTATCATAAATGATAGAAATTATGCATATATATGTGCATTATATACAAATGATTCCAACATATCAGTAATATAGTGAAAAATTAACTCTTAGCACACCTTAGTAGAGAGATAGTAAACTTTGTGATATGTATTTGAAAAAAACTATGTTTTTATCCTCCTAGTTACTTTTAGGTAATCAAGAACGTAGTTCAAGGAAAATTACATTATTTCCCACTAGTAATAAATACATTTAAAGGAGTATTATTGTGATTACATTTCAATGCTAGTTTTTTATTTTCGTGCTATAATATGAAATTTTATTGTCCTCTAACGTTATAGAAAGCAAAATTTAAGAAAAAGTGGAAAAACAAATGCATAATGAAGAAAACAATTAGAATCATCTAAGTCATTTGAAAAAATCACCAGCATAACATTATAAATGGTATCCTTGAGTAAAATATCAATATAGTGTTCTTTTGTGTCCTAAAATATGTAGATTGTGGAAATTTAAAAAAAATTAGATATCTAATTTTCCTGATTGGTCAACAAGGATCAAGAAAGGGCTAAAATAGCATGTTAGTGGTTAACTAAAAACATTTTTCGCAAACCACACTGCAGTTTGATATTCCATCTAATCTTGACTACTTTATCACATGAGAGTTCTCTAAGAAAACTAGGTATAGAATGAAAGGAAGCCTGCTTATGTTTATTCAAAGAGGATAATTCTCTGTCCACCTTAAAACTTTCTCATGGCTCCTTCTTGCTCTAATGATGCAACGACATACCATAGGTTATTTGACCCAACCCGATTTTTTCCTTCTTTTCTTCCAGACTATTTATCAATCAACCCTCTAGCATAGAGAATTATTTGAAATTCTGAGCATTCTTCTTTTTACCTTGACACATTTGCAAAATCTATTCCCTTTAACTTTAATAACCAAACTCAATTATTTTTTCTAATTTTCATAGAAATAATTGCTATTCATTATTTATATTACTTCTTGAATCTGTCATCCAGCCCAACAGCCTTAGTAAATGAACCACTATATTATTAGCTTGTGCTTATTTACATTTCACAGAGTAAGCTGTATCATAGCATTCACCACCTGCTATTGAACCTGACCAAATCTTGCATCTCCCTTATACTGTGTAATGAAGGAAAGAACTTTGTCGTATCTTATTCCTAAAATGTAAACACAGCTTGATACTTAAAATAGACACAATAAATAAATGTGTGCAGATGTTTATAATTCTAATATCGTATTTTCTGTCTTAGCATATATTAGAATGAACGATTTTAAGACAATAATTCTTTCAAAGAATTTCATGTAGGTTAACTTAAAAGCATAAGTTCTTTATTAATATTCATATACAAAATTTGTTTCAATTTACAAATGCTATTTATTTTAATCTTTTAAATTCACTACTAGATCCAAGAATATCTGTTTTCTAAATAGCTAAATAAATATTTAAAGAGCATATTTCATAAACCTGAGCCACCAATTTTCTGTATGGAATTTTATCTCTCACTCTGAAACCTGTAAGATTTATGAAAATAATTATTATATTCCATCATAGTGTTTAGAATGGTTTGCATTCCTTATCTCTGCAAAAGAGTTTTACAGCTCACTGCAAATGTAAATAGTATTTTTACACATAGTGGAGTGGCTTCAAGGAATCATACTTTTAAGGAAAATAACTTCAGAAATTTATAAAGCCTGTTATCTCCTTTTTCCTAAATTTCAAATTTTGACATATAAGTGACATACAAACTTAAGGTTATAAATAACAGAACAGTATTTCCTATTTCTGCAAAGGGTGTAGCACTGCCAACATGATTTCACTAATATTTTGCATTATCTATGTGAACTTTATGTAGATTGGTAATAGTGATTGTGATGGTTATGCTCAAGAATTTTTGTGTAATTATGCTTGTATGTAATACATAGCAGTACTGTTCTATCAAATATTACCGATCCCCTAACTGATCCCCTAACTGACTGTAATTATAGGGAGTTACACTACAATTATAGGGGGTTACACTACACAAATATGATTTAATTTTCCAGTGAATTTGAAAGCATGAATAATGGGAATTCTGTCATTTCTGAGCAGAAGTTTTCAGAGATAGCAGATTTTTTTTTTTATATTTCTTTGTCCTCTGTGCCAAAATCAACAGTGCCCCAAACAGAGCTGCTACAACACTGTGGATTCCCAAGAGGTGGGATAAAGTGAAAATGCACTTTCCTCCCACTTGCTCTCCTTCCTTCATAGCTGTATAAATGTTAGCTTACCACTTAACCTTTCAGAACTTTTATTTTCTTATTTGGAGTCACAAGGAATGATACATTTTCAAAAGTGTCAGTTTTGCTCATAATTAAATGGATTTTAAATGGATATGATGAAATATGATCAGTGGAGATTAGTGATTATATTATTCCAATTATTCCAATAATAATTGAAAATCTTTGTTTCAATGTTTGAAATTTAGCTGGAAGAAAATGATTTGATGATATTCTTCAGTATCAATCTGTGAATTTTAGCATTCAGAAAATATTGAAGAATAATGTTAAAAAAAACCCTTTGTATATTCTCAAGTTTTAATATTAACTATTGGTCAAATAAATAAAAATACAGTGCAGCAGATTGAGCCCAAGGCACTCTATTACTGAGCTTCATTCCCAGCCAGTTTATTTTTTATTTGGATACAAGTCTCACCAATTTGCCTAAGATAGCCTAGAACTTGTGATTGTTCTGCCTCAGCCTCCCCAGTAGCTGGGATACTGAAGTGCACCACAATGCCTAGCAGAGTCCATGCATTTTTAAATTTTACTCTCTGCACAATAGTTGTAAATTTGTTTTGTTGGTGTTTCAATTCAGTTAAGCACTTCATATTACTTCTTCATATGTTTCTTTTGTCTGTCTTTTGTGAAACTTTTTTGAAAAGATATATACATAGGAAAATAATAAAATGGGTGCTTATTTATTTGACATCTGGATTAATTAATTGCTAGCATTTTTCTATATTCGATTAATGTCTCCATGTATTTAAATATCTGTTTACTAGGATTATACACCATTCTAAAGAATACTCTGGAAATCTGAAAATTCATCTTTAAAAATTTATAATACATCTCAACAAAAAGAAAAAAAATATGTTCTGGATTCCACAAATACCTAAAATCAATAATACTTTCAAATAACTAATCTCCAGCTCATTTAAATTTTCTTACACTGTCATTACTTACTAGGGATGAAAGGCAAGGAGTTAGTACTACAGGATGTGTGCTTATTATTTTTTTAGAGCACAGGTTACATACAAGTCTGCTTTCGGCCTTGAGTATTGTAGCATCACACACGAGTATGAATTATATGGATGTGCAAATCACACATGAAGCAAAACCCTTACCGAAATCTTGGAAAGGAACTGGATAAACAAGTGTGCATCATTTAGAGGGTTAGACCATGACGACAAGATAAAAGAAAGTCATTCATTATTGGAGGAAAATAATGATACTAGTTACTAAACTTTTCAGGGAAGAATAGACATAATTAGAGATAAAACTGCTTAATGGAGAATCAGATAGTATAGTGGGGAAGAGTTTGATGACATGTATGGAAGGAGAAGAATTTATATAAAATATGTGCCCATGAGTTTAGGAGGTATCTGGGTTTTTGTTTTTTTTTTCTTCTGAAAATCTGCTATGGAACACTAGAAGCTATTGTACAGAGTCATATTAAGACAATTCCAGTGACATAAATGATTTAAATGATTCTGGTGCCTGTCAGCTGTCTCTCATGTCCCTATCCATTGGAAAATAGAGGGCTACTCATTGTCTGAAAATTGGAAGAGTACCAAAATACTAAGGCAAGATACTATAGCATCTACAATGCTATATTTTGGGGCTGAAGGTATATTTAGCTTAGAGGTAGAGTGCTTGCCTAGGAAGTGCTTGCCTAGGAAGCCTTGAGTTCACTCACCAGCGATGCTCTCCCCCCAAATAAAATGCTGTATTTTATGCATTAATTTGTAAGATACACTAAAACATAGAAGGGGAAGATGATTTAATGAAAGTTGAAGACAGAAGTGGGTTTCTAAAGGCAATTTTAAGGTCAGATTATTCCACTGTGCTTGTGTTTAGGAAGGGTGTTCTCTCTTCCCTAGCATATGGGAGGACAATAGAGTTCTTTAAACGCCGTGGGAAGCGGCAGTGCATGGTGCTGGCTGCTGATATATTCCGCTAACACTGTTGTAGAGTGACAGCCCTCTTGGTGATGTATTACACTAATATTGTAGTTTATCACATGAGCAGGACGCTGATGATGCATTACAGCAATATATCATCAAAATGGTTGTGCTTATTTTCTTCCTCACTAATCTAAGTCAAATCCAAAGATTCTGTTAAAAGAGTAAATTGTTGGCTTTCATTTTATTTGATACAGGAAAAATGTCTTTGATAAAGAATATGGCACTGCAGTTTCTACAAAAAATTTATGACTATCAAAACTTAATCTTTTTTTAATGCTTAACATTTATATCATATAATTTTGATTTAAAAATCAGACAATATATTCAGTGGAGTTTTGGATTATATCAGCAAAACAGTTTTGTGAACACTATATCTGAAGTGAATTTCACATTTAGATAGAAAACACAATTTAAGGCTAAGTTCACATATAGCAATATGTAATCCAGGAACCATAATTAAGGAAATAAAGTCATATTGTTTCTATTTTGTAATTTATAAAAACCAAGTACTGCAATTTTATCACTTAGAATTTTATCACTTTGAAAGTTTCTCATTTTTTCCAGTAATCAGGAAACCTTGCTGTGGATGATTACGTGATTAAGAAAAATAAAGTGTGACTAATTCTGGATGCTGGAGAGAACTGAGATTTCTTTGGGGAGTAAGAAGTTGGAGGGGAGAAAGTAGCAGGTGGTGGGCCTGGGAAAGGAAGATTAGGGAAGACTGCAAGTCTCTGCAAGCAGCAAGTTGAAACTCATCAAAAATAGTACTTGAGAAAAGTCTGTCTGAAATTTAAGATTGATTATCAAGAGGAAATCCAATTGTGAAATGTATATTTATCAGTGATAATTACCAAAATGGCTTTAGGATAAAAACCAGGCTGTGCTCCAGGGAATAATCCTGGTGTACAAAATATAGAGCAATCTTTAGAAAATTCTTGATGAGCGACTTCTCACCCACATGTATTTAGAAAAAAATATTTGTTTGTTTACACTGTGTGTTATACATGACCCTGGAAGGAGGGCCACCATCACAGTTCAGCTCATGTGAGCTAATCTGCAAGTAAAATGATTAATGTGTGCACATTAATTATTTTAAAGACTCACTTATTTTTAGAAACTCAGAAGTGTATAGACAACTAGTCTCGTAATTCAAATTTAATAATTTTATGTTCTGATAGACTGAAATGTTTCAGACCAAAAGAGTAGTGGTCTTTGCCTAATAAATTTCCATTTTGCTTTTGTATATTAAATTTTCCCCATAATTGCAAAACCAAATGCAGAGATCTTTACACTACATTTAGGAATATTTGTTAAAATATTTATTTGAAATATGTATTAAAATATTCCCTTCAATTTAACTATTTTATGCAAGTTAAGTTGCATTTATAAAATTATGGAGTCTTTTTTTACCTCTTTAAGTACTGAAATATCTTGCTTCATATTTTCTCCTCTGCTTTGCAAGATATTGTTTTTCAGTTGTATTAAAATGCAGAAAATGTAGACATAAGAGAACTGTGTTTTTATTGTTCTAGATTGCAAGACATCATAGACTATTTGGATAGGAAAGAACTTTTGAAATTATTTAAGCCAACTATCCACTTTATAGATGAGGAAACAAAGTATCCGAAAGAAATTTGCAAAAAAATCAAAATAGCCATTTGGCAAAGCCAGAAATGGAAAACAGGACTGTTTCCCCTAAATTGTGAAAAAAGATCATCTCTGTTTTGTAGTATATGTAAGATTTTAAATTATTTACCCCATTGTAATCAAACCGTGTGGGTATTTAGGATTGAAGGGTGTTGGGTTTGTGTGAGAGTTTTTCGTCACTGTGTGCAAGGTTTGCTGGTGTCTTCCTGGAGGGTGTTACACAAACTAATTGTGGGTTCCCCCAGTGACAGGCTGCACTTTCAGCCATAAACTAGCAACAGCTGCCTGTGTAGCAGTGACTGAAGCTCAATGATTTCTCACGAGATGAGCTCTGAGATAAGCCTTGCAGACAGTAATAAACAGAAAGAAACAAATAGTTGTGTGTTTTAAGTGAATGTTATACGCTGACACTAAATTGTTTTTGGTTTTTAATATATGGTTTACTGTATTTCAAACAATTAAATTATGCACGGCATAATAGAAAATGATAAATGCAACCCATCAGTAAAATTCTATTTAGTGGCAAAGGTCTCCATGTGGCATTAAGTGTGGCTCCATCTTCTATTGTTAGGATTAAACGCTATATTTAAATGAAACAAAACTAAAGACAGGTCTGGTGGTATATATGACACTACAAACACAGCTTTGCAGCTTTTGGGAAGTAGGATGTGACCTAAATTCTATGAGTGATCTGCATCGGTGCACATTTTGAGACAGTTTCTACTCTTCAGTGTGTGAATCACATTATTAATGAAATTAGACAGAGGAGAAAACTTCTTCAGTTTGCCTTTGGGGTCTCATTTGGGTTCTGTGTTTTCCTAACTTCTCATTTTGTCACCTCCTGTGTCTGACCCCCAAATCATACTACCATGCAGATTCCAGGTTATTTTTGTATAGCCCATATATTTAGAAGTCTGTAGCCCACAGATCATAGTTTTATTCAATAGCCAAAAAACTCAATCTAAGCTTCCACTTAGGTGCCTTAGGGAAATATGCAGATTTATTAAGTTGCTGAAAATCACTGAGGAGAACTTACATAATCCTTTTAGATGTCCTGTTTCCTTTAATAACACTATACTTTCTTTTATTATGAAGAGTCATGGTAATTGACATGTGGTTCAGCTTAGCTCACCAATTGAGGGAAAAGAAAAATCTTAGCAAAATGAATGTGTGTATTTGCCTTGTGTGTTCCTCAGCAACTGATTAAAGATTGGCTACTTGGACAGGACCGTATATTTTTATCCATCACAGACAGAACAAAGAGTACATTACAGAATTTGCTTATAGCTTTCTGTGTCTATTCCCACCACCAGATTCTAAATTTCTTGTACAAGAAAAAAGACTCCAAGTTTTATTTCCTGTAATGTCAATGCCATGACTACATTTTTGCAGACAACAGAGGCCAGTTCAAGCAGTAGTTTATTGCCATTCATGTAACCATAACATGAAAGTAGGCCAATTACAGCTTATTGAATTCTTAAATGGTACAGAAAATGGAGTGATCAAAACATTGTTTGGGGTTATTGTTAAGCCCGCTGAGGAGAAATGCTGCTGGATGTTATTGAACTTCGTGTAAGAAAGCATTGCCACACACACACACACACACACACACACACACACAGACAAAATGGTAACGGAGAATTGGAGTGCAGACAATTAAACACACCTGGTGATAATAAATTTGTTCTCAAGTAGCTCTAAGTAGCTTTTCTTCCTCTAGTCCCATTAATAGTTGATTTTCTGGTCAGGTGCACTATTGATCGATTTGCACTGAAGCCATTTCTTCCTCATTAGCTTTCCAAACTTTTCTTTGCCTCAATTTTTCTCAGACACAAAAGGCTCACAAGATTATAGAAGACTTGTTGCTTAGCGACAATCTCATTCCTAGAACTGTAATGGTTGGGCATATGATGCCACCTTTTTGGTGGGAGAGGTCAGATGCTTACCTGTTTCCAATGTACACTCCTGTTAATTACAAAAGTAAGATGTTCAATTATTTTTAATTATATTTTCCTATATGAATGGTTTCTATTTTTGCAATTTTACATAGCTGTATTGAGAAATAATGCTGGTTTAAACCTTTTACAAATATATCCAGAAACTTATTACTGGTTAAAAAATACTAGCAAGAAAAATACCTGTTCATTTTTTTTTTACTCACAAAAAACTGATTTCACATTTGAAAGGAGAAATTTAGGCTCTTCTTTGGGTAATAATAGCTCTCTGGTATTATGTTCTCATGGATTAGAGAGTATAGACGTTTAGGTAAGCAAATTGCCTGTAGTGAACTCCTGTAACTTAATAAAAGATTTCTTCTTATAATCATTTTGGGTGATTTTTCCCACATCTGAAACCAATAATATTCTTTTCTTTGCTCATATTAATTATACTTTTTGTATTCATGCAACAGAAAGCGTCCTCTATCATATTTGCATAATATTTGAATATAATTTACAGGTTGCAAAAACATAGTTATATATAATATTTTGTGACTGCAACATAATTTTATACAATATCAAACACAGTCAGCTGTGGAATTTAGAAATATGACAACAAAAAAGGGAGAAAATAAAAATAGGTGGGGATCATATGGACAGCTGTTTGAAATAAATAAAACATATTATAAGTTAGGAAACTTTGCCTGTTTCATTGAAGACAGACAAAAGTATATGCTACATTCTCTTTTCATATTACTAAGTACTGTGAATGTCAAGACATATATGTTTTTCAGAATTGGTATTAAAAGCATTATATCGATACCCCAAACATTATAGATGTTAACACTACTTGCTGGTACATACAGTAATTACGAGAATGTTATTTTTACTCATTTAGTTTTAATGAGGGAAAACCTTTTTGCGATACAAGTTAGAAGACAAATTAATCACATAAGTATATTCTAGATGTGTATTTAGTGGGAAATCCTGTATGGGGAAATCTAGATTCCTTTAGTAAAATGTGTTGGTTTTAATTTTTCTCATTCTGTTAACTATATTTACAGTTAATATTGTTTTTGCATGCTACAGTTAATACAGGATAGAGGAAATGTGTTATTGTGCCCTGAAACTGCTCTTTTGAGGTCAGTTTCTTGCATATTATGAGGAGGAAGTTCCCTTAAATCAGTCCTCAGAGCTGACCACCGAATACGGTGTAACCATTCACTTTATTTTTATTTCAATTCTTATTTTTATTAGTACATGTTTGTAGTACATAATGATTTTGTTCTTTGAGAGGAGGTGGTACACATATGTAACACACCTCGGTTTTTTATTCATGTCCATCACTGCCCCTCTTTCTCTCCTCCCTCCACCTCTTGGTCCCATTTGCGAAAGATTTATCTCTCTGTTTCCTATTAACAATCTTTTATTTTGCTCTTTGTATTTTGGGTTTCTCATGTAAAAGAAACCATATGACATTTAAGCTTGTGTATCTAATTTATTTCCCTTAACACTATGGTCTCACAGTGCACCATTTTCCTATGAATGACTCATGTTTGTCCTTTATGTTGGTGTGGTACTCCGTCGTGTATAAATACCTCATTTTCTTTATCTATTCATCAATATTTAGTTGTAAATTGTGCTCCCATAAACATGGCGAATATGAGAAATGGAATTGCTCATCTCTTTATACTCTCATCATTTATTAACTTTAGTAATATTTTGGAAGAGAAAATAGGCAAATATATGTTCCATGACAATGCTTAACTTCGGTCTTATATTCTTATTTTAGATATGAATAGGTCAGTTTTCTTGTCAACCTTGTTTGATTTAAAACAACAGATTTCCTTTGACAGTTCCAGAGACAAGAAGGCAGCCAGGCAGCACCCTCTCTGATACCTGTAGGAGATGATCATTTTGAGCCTCTCCTGACTCTGCACATGCTAGGCTGTGGCAGCAGAATTCCAGCTCCATCTTGGTCTTTCCATAGCTTTCTCCCATGTATTATCTGGACTGTTTTAACCCTGCTTAATACAGAAGACACATTCTATTAAGTCCCAGAGCTAAATGAAACAGGATTAAATGAGGTCATCTTAACACATAAATAGTGAGGACAGATGAAGCAGAACACAGAATAAGAAAATTTATCAATTTTCTTTGTTTTATTGCATTACTCGTATGCATTTTATTGCTACTAATTTTAATTCATAAAACATTTATAAAAATCTAAAAGGTTAAAAAATTTATTTTCGATAAGGAAGTTTCTTCTTTATTGGCTATTTTTTTTTGGTAATGAACCTATCTAATGATATTTGCCTTTTTGTTCAGCAAGCAATTGTTGATAGCAAGACATTCCATCAATGAGACTTCCTTTTGCCTTTGAACTTCTTTCAAAGTTTGGGTCATTTTGTATAAATTGATCCATAATTTCAGTTACAGTTGCTCAACTTTATTTCAGAAAATCCTTTGAAATTTCCTTTTGCTCTTCATCTTCAGAAATGTTTATTTTGTGCAATTGTTCTACTAATTCTTTTAGATCATCATTAGAAAGACTTTAGCAGTAACTTGCAGTAATTCTTCAATATACTTCACACTTATAATGTCCAACTCTGTTTCATTAGCTAGCTTGACCATTTTGTCTACATCAGCAATACATTATTTTGGGTCAACATCTTTGCTTCATTCCGACCATAGTATATGTTTGTTGGTCCGGTCTGATCTGTATTGCAACAACAACAAACACATTGTGAGACTGTCCGGATATCACATGACAAAGTCGAGACGCCGCACAACCAAATCAAGGTGTCGTGTGTTGCACAACAGTGAAATCCCAAATTTTACCGTACTTTTATGTAACTGTGTAATACCGAAACAGGTTGGGGGTCTCTTTTGTGAGAGTTTTGATCCCATTTGTACGAGCTCTGCTCCCAGTCACTTGGGAGATCCGTCACCAGTCCCCATATATGTGATCTCTCCTGGATGAGTTTCTGCCCTCTCAGCCTTTCCCCAGGAGGCCCAGGTACCACCCTCTCCGTGACTGGCTGTATGACAGCCTCTTGGTGTGAGGATGCTGTAAAGGCCCATTGTCATTCACTGCATCTTATCTAGGCTCTGCCTTCTTATCCCTCACTTTTCATTTGGATCCAATTTCCCACTAATCCCACCCCACAAATAACTTTTACTCCCACACTCTTGCTTAGACTAGAATTCCCTCTACCCTTGGCACCTACCTTTCTACTCTCATTTTTTCTACTCACAGCTGTAGCTTCCTCTCCTCTCTTTCCTATATATCTCTTGCCATGTGTATCTTTTCATTTTTTTTCTTGTTTATCAGCCCGTAACTACCGCCTGACCTTTGGTAACACCTCATAATTACCACTGGAACCTGATGCTATTAATTTTCCCCCTTCTGGTCCTGCACCCCTGAGTGCCGTTGTTACCTGTGGCCACTGGACACGCCCACCTTCTGACCTTCCTTGCTTTCACCCTGGCCTCCAGGGGCTTCTCTGCTGACAAACCAGAAGTGTCCCCTGTTACCACCAGAGTGGGAATTGAATTAAGAATTTTTTTTATTGCTGACTAAATGATACAAAATTTTTTATTGCTGACTAAATTAATCATATCAATTTTTTGAGTTTTGGTCTCTGATAAAGGGCTACACAGATGTGATCTTTCAGACTAATTCACATATTCATTCAACAAATAATTATTGAAAGCTTACTGGAAACTTTGCGTGTTTTACAAATTGAGGCAAGCAAAACATACAGCGTCTCTGCCTTTGATGGCATTTATTTGTTAAGGGAAAAGTATATAGATATTGATATTAGCTAGTTGCTTGATTCATTTTACTTTAAATTAGTGAGGGCAAATGATAAGTACTGCCAAATCAGTGAAAGTTTTTAAATATTCCCATTTAAATGTTTGCATTATAATGATTTTAGATAGAATCTTGTCTGTGTTTTCTTCCTGAAGCTAGAGATGGAATCAGCATGCTTACCTGTCACTTACTCACTGATCAAACTGTCTTCATCTGGGATGTTTTGCTGTTGTAGTTGTGCATGTTTTATGTTTGTTCAAATAACTTAGTTTTCTCACAAATTACCCAGTAAGATTTTATCTTCTTGGGGCAGCAGAAATTGTAGAGTTTGGTCATATTTACTCACAAAAATACATTTTGAGAGAGAAAGAGTCAAAGTATGGTACAAATATCATTAATAATCACATTTTATGCTCCCATCAAAATCCTTGAGTAAATTTCTGGCTTTGACACTTTCTAGCTGTTGGTCTTTGAGGACCTCCCAAATCTCCCCGCAGTGCCATCCCTTCATCTTTACAATGTGTTTTACAAAGCACCTATGTCTTGAGGGGTAGTTGTGAGAATCACATAAAATAATCCATGGAAAGTAGCTAGAACAGCACTTACCACTTAGTAAAGATCGCATATGTGGGAGAAAAGGGCAGGGAATTTTATGTTTTTACTTACAAAAGGATACTGTGGAGGCAGTCAAAAGAATGACCCCAAAAATGTATGTACACTAGCCTTCAGGACCTGTGTATTTGTGACCACAGAGAGCAAAGGGACTTTGCAGATGTGGCTGAGGTTAGGGGCATGGGAATGAGAAGATTACTCTGTATTAAGAGGTGGATCAAGTGTAATCACCCAAGTCATTTAGGCAGATGTTCTCCAGCTTCAGAAAAGGAGGGTGATGCCTGTGTAAGATGGAGTCAACCTGCACTTCTAGCTTTGGATGTGGAGCAAGGGGGACACCAGACAGAGAAGGAGACTTCCAGAAGTTGGATGTATTAGTTTTCTATTGCTGCTATAATAACTTATCTCAAATTTAAGAGCTTAAAACAACATTATTTCTTATAGTTCTGGAGGCTAGAGGTACAAAATTAGTTTTATTAGCCTAAAGTCAAGGCACTGATGAGCAACTTTTGTTCCAGATGCAATAAGGGAAAATCCATTTCCTTAACTTTTCCAGCTTCAAGAGGCTCCTTGCATTCTTTGGTGGGCCTTTCTTTTGTTTTCAAAGCCAACATCTAAAAATCTTAAAATCTTTGTCTCATTCTGACACTGGTTCTCTTCCCTCCTTCTTTCACTTTGAAAACCTAGTGACCAAATGGGACCCCCTGTAGATAATTCAGGATAATTTTTCATCTCAACACTAACTGATTAGCAATCTTAATCTTATCTGCAACCTTAATTTCCCTTGCTATAGAACATTATATATTCACAGGGCTGGAGGGTTTGGACATGACTTCTTTTGTTAAGAGTTATCAAGAGGGGCGTTTTTCTGACTTTTATGCTGCAAACCCTGGGAAAGGGCTTCTCTCCTAGAGCCTCGAGAAAGGAATGCAGCCCTGATAACTCCTGACATAGCCCACTTAAGACAGACTGTATATTGAACTGGCCTACAGAACTGTCCAATAATACATTTCCATGGTTTAGCCTACCAAGTATATGGTCACTTATTTTTTTTAATATAGACACCTGTGGATGGTAGAGTTAATTTGATGATGCACACTTGGAAGTGTGGATAATTTTCAAATGACTGATATTTCATGAGTGCTTAAATTATGTTTTAAAACTGTAGAACTTTAGAACTATAATAATATTCAGAATTTTTCTGAAGAAAAATAGCCAGATATATAAATGGTGATTCTGGAAAAGAAAATAAATCTTGTCTGTTCCTTCAGTAGGTTGGGAAAAATCTTAGAAGTTAGGAATTTTGCCTAGGGAAGAACTTAATCCATCTACATTTTTATAACAAAATACCATAAAATGAGTAGCTTGGGAAAAACCTTACAAGAGGAGCTAGGTATTTTGGGGGAAGAACTTAACCCAACCACTGTATTATAACAAAATACCATAAAGTGACTAGCTTATAAACAATAAAAAATTATTTCTCACAGTTCTAGAGGGTTGGAATTTGGATGTTAAGACAACTGCAGATTCAGATTTTGGGTAGAAAGCTGTCTTCCTCATAGAAAAGTTGTCCGGTCACCATTACCTGATGTGACGAAAGGGAACAGATTCTCTTTTGTAGGGTCCCTAACTTCAATCATGAGGCTTGTGCCCCCAGGACCTGGTGGGCTCCCAAAAGTCTCACCTCCCAATGCCATCACCTTCAGGTTAGGATTCGAACATATGAATTTCGAAGGGACACAAATATGCCCACTGTAACAGAGATATACTTTTTGTACTGATAATATAGATTAATGATTCACAAACATTAACCTCAGGGATTACGGCTGATCTGTGACTAAATTTTCACTGGTTTTGAAATGTAGTCCTTGTGGTTATCATGTGTTACATGATCATATGGTTTTGTTTATGAAATACTGTTGGGAATATATTGCAGTTATGATGGTTAACTTATTATAATGTTACAAAATATTGTGAAATATAACTGAATTTCTCTGAGATGATCATTTAATCCCTTGAATATTACTTTCTTTTTCTGTGGGCTGAGATGAGATGCCCCATGTGCCAGCCCTCATGGTCTTTGTATGTGGGAATGGTTTTTGCAGGTTGACATTTGTTTGTCAGCAAGCAGAAGGATGACTTTTTATCATGATCATTAATATAGCAAATATAGTAATAAATAATATCCTAATATGTCTTCCTTAATCAATACTATTAATCATAGTCATTTTGTGTAGAAATCATGTGGTTTCTTATTCTATTATATTTTTCTGGTATAATAGAAAACTTTAATGTATCCTTAGCTCATAGAATGTTCCAGATTATAAAATTGGTTTAATTTACAGAAACAGGATATGAACTTTGGTAGTGGTTATTTTAGGCCTACTTCTCCTGTGTTTCTGACTCTACTTCCTGATTAAAGATATCTTTTCTGAGTTTACAGTTATACATATTGTGAAAATAATACCACTTTATTATGGTAGAAAAAATGTTGAATGTACACTCAGACCTTACGTTCAACAGTCTTTCCTTTAATGCTAATTATTCATAAATATGAGATAGTTTTTTCTGTTTTTGTACTTTTATTATATTACAATATTCACATGAATATAAGAGTGGTGAAAATAGACAATACAAAAATATTAAAGTCACAAAATGTGAATTATATATTTTATTTTAAAAACATATACACATATTGAAACCTCAAGTATGTGGCCAATTAGTTGTATCCTTAAAAAGTAAGGTTTACATATACATTCCTATTTACAGGAGTAACTATATGGATATATAGAAGAACTGGTGGATGGATGAAAACATGGCTGGATAAATCACATTTATTGATTTATTAAGTATTTGCCTAGTAAATTTGCATTTTCATTCTAAGTGTCTTATTCAAATTGCACATACTATAAGATTTCTGCATTAGCGTACACTATTCTGTCCTTTGTACAGGATTTTAGAAAAGCTTAACATTGATCTAGTATCTGCTGTATCTGTAACTGGCTCTCATCTCATGAAAATTTACTTCAAGGTCAATAATACCCTGATTTTAATTTACTTTATCTTACTACCTGTGTACTTCCTGAAGCTATAAAAAGCATATAGAAATATTTCATAAAACGTACAAATTCTGAGAATTTATTAATAATGCATGTATATGCCTAGACCTTAGAAATAATGGCGATGTAAGGATTTAAAATTCCTCTGGGTAATATTTTTGCTAAAAAATAAATATATATACAGTTTAAAAATTCCACCTGCTAATGTATTACAGTTTTCATCATCTCTGTTTAAAGTAAGTGTTTTGCAGGCATTGAAATTGTGAAAAACCAAAAGTAAAATCACAAAATATTTCAAAAGTTGCTAAGGTCTTTCTTTATTGCCCATTCTTAAAAATGATTATAAGTTGTCAATCAAAATATCAATCATTAAAAAATACAGAATTCCTATTATATGCTCCAAACTGTTTCATTTGAAATTGGAGAAGCTGAGTTTGAATCCATGGGATTTATTCTCTAAGTGTGCTAATCTAACTACATTAAGTATAAGAGAGAGGAATAAATTTATGTGATGACACTTATGTATGTGTTTTAATGCATTAAATCAGCAATATAAGGAATTTAAGGAGGTGATGTGTATTTACTGATTCTTAAAGGAGAGAAGATAAAAATAGCAAATAAGGTCTTAAAGTCAAAATTAATCAGTGGGACTGCTGTGTGTAGGCTCGGTTAGTACGGAGATCTGCTGCATCAAAGGAATGATTTTTTTTTTTCTGACATTTAGTGAGAAATTCATTGGAGTGACTCTATGGAGGTTTCAAAAAGTGCAGCAAGAATAGTTTTCCTTAAGTGTTTAGGGTGCATTTCTTTATTAAATAACTTGGCTTTGAAAAGGATACACTTACAATAGAGCTTTATTTTCAAAAATTCTAAATTCAAATTTCATGAAAGTGTATTTCTTTATTGATGGCTGATGCAATTAGTTAGCTTAAAGTTTCCATTTCACTTGTATAGTATTAGCTGTCTCATTTTCATATGTATTCTACTTGGCTGGTCTGCTTAAACTCTTGACATCCTCACTTATAAAATTTCTCCCACCTCACTTATATTTCATACTTGTAATCTACTTTAGTGATGTGTAAAGACATGAATGTGCATGTGTTTGTGTGTGTGTGTGTGTGTGTGTGTGTGTGTGTGTGTGTTTGTGTGTGATGGCATTTTCTTTTTTTTTATTTTTATTTTTACCAAGAACATTGTATACATAATGATCATAATCAACATGGTTATTTTGTACCTGTACATGATACATCTTGGTTTTCCCCCCTCTTCCTCCCTTCCCATCCCCGCTTCCATTCACCCACCCCTCCCTATTTGCAACAAGTGTAGCTACACTTTACCATTTTTTCCCCTTTCATTTTACCTTTCTTTTAACCCTCTTCTTTATCCCCCTTTTCCCTATCTACTTTTCTCTTTTGAATACTATCTCTCTTTTTTTTTTAAACAAAATATCTATTCTACCCCTTTGTCCTTATTTACACTTATGGTTTCTCACATCAGAGAAACAATTCGATGTGTACTAATAAGTGTCTGATTTATTTCACTTAATAGTATGTTCTCAAGGAACATCCATTTACATACATTGAATTTTTTACTACTTCCTCCCCTTACTGATGTGTTTTTATGATAACTCTTGTACAAACTATCTCCCAAATTCACTCTCCTTCCTATATCCACATGTTGTTCCTCACATTAAGAAGTATAAATTGTTTCCTCTTCCTTTATGTGGGATAACTTTAGAATGTAAATTAAACCATCAAAAATGGCAGAAATGACCCCTGATTCCCGGAGCAAGACTTAAGAAGGCTTGGTGCCATCCTCTTATGTGCTCTTGGTGCTATGAGTTGATGTGGAAGAAGTGTGAGTTACTGTGCTACAAAGACGTATCGTAGGGATAAAGATGCCAAACATAGGAATGCTGGGATACTCAATGTGGGAAGCTGGGTGCTCATTCTTAGCTGTCTGAGTTGTTGTCTGACTGCAACTCTTGAATGGCTTCAAGAGAGACCAGTAGGAAAACTACTCACAGAAACAGAAGAAATCATGCAACAATTTCTGATTCAAGGTACTCTGCCTGGAAGTTGTTTGCTACAGAGTGATAAATAATCGAAACATACTTACTCTCTCTTGAGTGGAGGGAAAAGAGGAAGAAAGAACAAAGGTGTTACAGTTGCAGCCTGACAATTGATGCCCTGTGGTTTTATGTACATTCAAGTAAAAGTCTTTGTATCATGAGGAACTTTGTGTGGATTTTCTGAAAATGTCCTTGCTGATGTCTTCTTCCTGTGGTTCCATGCAACACACAGTGAATCTGTTAACTGAGTGACTGAGCTCTCCTCAGCGTTATGCCCTCCAGAGTGGCATGGTCTATAGTGACTTGTGGCTGATCCACTGCGAAGGTGGCAAAAATGACTGGTCTCTTCCAAATAGATCTCATCCTTTCTGTTCTGCAGCTGAAAATCACTCTGTTCACAACTTTTAACTCTTAGTCTTTGATTCCAGGTACCAATCTTCACAATTTCCAAATTAGCAAAATGTGCCAAATTCTTCTATTGGTTGTTTCCTAACATTATGCAATTTGTTTGAGAGTAGCTGATGGAACTCTATGCTCCATCAGCATCTCAGCAACATTTCAAGTATAAAATTTCTGCATCTTCAAAATCTTCATGTCATTTTTAAATACTTGTAAGATTGTGATGTGCAATGCTATCATAACTGATATCTGCTGTGGTAATATTTCAACTATAAATTTGGGATGTGTACTATTATTTTTCTCAAATTGAGGACTGAGATAAAATACTACTACTGTACATATTCTAATTTAAAGTAACACCAAAATGGAACAACCACAAATTCTTGAAGATTGAAGGTTGCAGATTTTCTTAGCCATGGTGTTAATTATGCCCTGAAAGAAAATAAATACAGAAATGCCCCAGTTCACGAACACTTCTCTTTGCAAACAATTCAGTTTGTGAACTGAAGCGTTTGGCAACATTTTGCTTCCATTTGCAAACTCTGCATCGGGTGACAAACACGACCAGGTGTCTTACCCAGAATTGTGAACAAATTAAGTTTATGAGCAAAGGTGCAAATGTATTTCTCAATCTACAATGATTTCCCAGTCTTTATTTTTATTTTATGATCTTTTTTGATGACAGTAGAATACGCATATGGAATGTTCCTAGTTGTCGATTTGCCTGATAGTTCTTCCTAATAGTATTCTTTCATATGTTCTTGCAGAAGTGTCATAGAGGTGACTGTATGTTCTTCTCAGTTTCGCATGTCAGAAGGCACGCGATTTCTCTTATTATTGGTGATGTCAAATTTGTCACTTCCTTGTGGGGTTGTCTGTCAGTTTTACATAGAATATACACTATTTTACATTTTTATTAATCAATTTTTATGGCATATGCTTTGAAATCCAATGCATATCCTTTTCTTTACTAAACCCATTTCCTTTATATAGTTATTTTGTGGCACAGATCATTAGCATAACAGTTATTAAATGGAGATTTTCAAACTTCATGTATTTTCCATTGATCAGTTGGCTTGCCTCTGTAAAAATTTTCCACTCTTTCCCAGGTATTTACTAATTTATGCCAAATTAAACTCATGAATTCTAATTTAATTCAGTGACCTGTACCCTATTACCATTGCTATTTTGCTGTTAATGTTATCACAGATTTGCTCGGGGGGATGTTTCAAGCTCACTCTTATAATTTTTCAACACATCTATTGATATTTTTATTGTTTTTTTTTTTCTGATTCAGTTTGTAGGCCTTTTTGTCAAGATAAGCACTGTCCAAGCAAGTGCTGAGGGTTTTGAGGGAGTCAGGCTTAGGTGTGCTGATCGAGTGAGACAAAATGAGGTGCTGAAGGCAAAATACAGGAAACTACTTTGAGCTCCCCTGCTGCCTTTGTTTCCCATCTCACCCCGATCTTCAGTGGGATATGTAAGTGATGAATTTCCATTTACATGGAAACTTTGTTTTCACATCAATTCCTAACTCTTGGATCAGGATGTGCAGAGGTGACAAGGAGATCAACCAATGAGTGGGGAATAAGCTATGTCACAGATAGCTTATTTCATTGTCCAAAAGGTCAGTGGTTTGTACAGTATAAAAATATCAGCTGAAGAAAACAAGTAAATGAAGTTGCTTAAGGTGTAAAAAGACAAAAACTATCAAGTCTATAGGAGTGGACAGAGAGCTACAAGTAGATCAGATACTAGTGTTCTCAACTGAGATTAAACAAGGTAACTGATTTGACAAGAACGATGTGAGAGGAAGTTGGAGAGAATCACACAACAGGAGGAATTACAGAATACAAGTAAATAGAATAATTACAATAACTGTAAAAATATATTTAAATGAAAATGTATAGCATGAATCAAAAAGTCTTAGAAACTGGATTACACATTCTTCCTTTTTTCCTCAAGTGGAATTTAAGAAAAAGTGAAAAGGAAAATGTGAGTCGTAATCAAACAATGAACCTATAAGTAAGCCCATAGAAACAAACCCACATAGAGTTTAATTTATGGCTTTATTTATCATTAGCCCATGAAATTAACATTAAGTGAGTCTAGATTAGGAAAGACTAATCTTCCATGAAGACATCCTTTAGGATCTATACATATAATAAGCTAAACTCTGATGTGTCACAATTTACCATAAATTAGTCTTATCCTATCTCAATTCCAGGGGCTGAGCAGAGAGTGGAGACACTTCATAATTCATTCTGATATTTTTCCTTAAGATTTTTATGAAAATGTTGGCTCTACTGCTTTCTCTGGTTGTGAGACCCAACAAACCAAAAAATGAATCGTCTTTCCTCAAAGACGGATTCCTAACTCAGTGCCTGTGAATGTAACTTTATTTGGAAATGAGATCAAGTAAAGGTGAGGTCATTGAGACACCTCATATGAAATAAAGAAATTTGAATGCAGAGGCAGACATAGATAAAGGGAAGAAGATCTAAAAACACCAGGAAAGCAGCAGTGACAATCCAAGGACTGCTCCAAACTATCGAAAGCTAGAGCAGAGTCGCCTTCACAAAGAACCATCCCAAACAAGGCCACCTTGACTTTAGACTTCTGCTTCCAAAAATGTGAGGCAATGAATTCCTCATGGTTAAGCTACCGGGTTTGTGGCCCTTTGTTACAACGGCCCCAGGAAACTTATACATTGTATCCTTAAATCACATTAATATGTATATACAAACTACTGTGAAATAAAGTATTTTCATATATAATATACAAGCTTAAGATTATAGTTGCTATGTTATCCTTAGCAGAATTTTTCTGTCTTTCATAAATATTAGCAAATACCTTTTACCATAACTCATGGAATTAATGTTAAGAATTCTAGAGAAAATATTTTCCTATTTAAGACAAAAACTGGGAAACTAGATTCAATGTTATGTGAAAGCTTGGAATCTATTTAAATAATCTGCTTATATCATTCCTTTTTGGAACATATCTCTGGTAAAGTTTTATTTTTCAAATAAGTTTTGTGGTACCATATCTTCATCTGTTCTTTTCACTGAATTTTTTCTCATATCTTATATAACTCTGCATATGAGCTTCTATTTTTCTCAGCAGTTATTTCTCGGTCTGTGGTCAATTTTCCTCTTGTGTGCAATGAGTCAAAGTTTTGTTCATTACCTTGTGTTTCTGATTTACATATTGTTCCTCCTGGCATCTTGGAAATCTTTCAAATTTCTGTTTGTTCACCAAAATATTATTTAACAACTTATGTTTTAGCAATTAAAATAATTTTCAAGTTTTAAATTACTGTTTTCCTTCCATCAACAAATGTCAACCATCATATTTCTTTAACATAATTTTTTTTTTTTTTTTTTTTTGGTGCTGGGGATCGAACTCGGGTCCTTTCTTTAACATAATTTTTAATTAACATATATCTGGTAGTGTGAGTTACTTCCCTTTTTTGGTAGTTTTATCTTTTCAGTTTTACTTGTGAGGCCCCCCGAGCATCACACTATTCATGCATACATGTTTTTAGGATGATTTGGTTAGGAATAAGTGGAAAAGTAGGAAAAGACTTGTTAGTTGAAGGATGGGGTGAGACAAGAAGAATAGAGAGAGCAAGAATATCACATAGGGTATGTTATTACTTGGATCTTATAATGGCAGTACCTTATGTCTTTCCTACCTCACAATCCCTTAAAAACATTTCATTTGCTTCTACTTTGTTCTCTTCTAAATCGTGGATTTGAGCAGCTCACTTTGACACTTAGGAGAGAAAATGTAATACAAAATGGTAAAGAAGTTTGTTCTATTTTCTTGGTCATAGAAATCAGCACAGATTAAGGCTAATAAAAATCATAGTAAGAAAACTTCCAAATTACAGAAATGGTCCATGGCTACTAAATTCTTATTTGATAGCAGGAATTCTTAAAAACAAGGATGGCTGTAAATTCCCAGTCAAGTAGCCAGACTGAGTGATAGGCAGGCACTAGGATCTCCCGCTCTGGGAGGTCTTTCTTGTATGCCCCCAGTGATCTACTTCTTCCACCCAGTCTCTGCCTTTTAACTGCCCATTCAGCCAATGAACTCCCAATGGATTAATCCATTATTATAGTTTAGATCTAATATGTGCCCCAAAAGTCTCCTGTGTTTGACTGACTATGGGGGAGCTAGGCTTACCAGTGGATTCATCCATTTGTAAATTCAGTAGGAGATGTAATGTTAGGAGATGGGGCCTGATTGGAGTCAACACGGTGTGACCTGAAAGGATGTATTCTTGTCTCTGCTCCTCCCTTTCTCTCTGCTTCCTTGCTGTCCTGGGTTGGACAGCTTTCTCTCACCATGCTCTTCCACCATGCTTTTTTTTGCCTTGGAGCAGCTGACTTTGAACTGAATCTAATGTGGAATGTTAAGCAAATAAACTCATCCTCCTTTACATTTTGGCTGTTGCATGTTATTTTGTCCCAGCAACAGGAAAGTGACTGAAACACTTATTGATGAGATTAGAACCTTTAATTCATGAATCTTTGGGAGGCACTTCATATTTAGGCCATATTTAACAGACTCCTTCCTTGAAAATTGCTTTGTGGGGCACACTGTGTTTTGCCATCATTAGAAACACTAATCCCATAATTTTCAATGATGAAAACAGTAGAAAATAGTCAGGTTAAAACTATCTACAAGTTTCTGAAATTATAGGCTGACTTTCAGTACCATATTCCTAGTTAATAAGGAATTATTCATACACAGGAGATTTTAGTATAACATGTCCTTTCTTTTCTTCCCTATCCTATAAAAATCTCCCCTACAGTTCTCCATCATACTGCAGACAGCATTCCTAAAGAAAAGAGCCCACACAGTAAGAGACATGTGGTATAAGTGAGAAGAATACCTAGAATCTCAGAGAGATAGGATTAGCACACTGACTCCAAGACAATAATTCTTTCAAATGCAAAATTATGACTTTTATAAAATGATAGCTGATTAACCCTTTTAAATATCACCATAACTAATGAGAGAAACAAGACATTATAAACAATCAAAGGAATATTTGAAGAGCCAACACATACACAGATAATTAGGAAGACCAAGTGAATTTGCCAAGAGTTTCAAAATATTTAGGATAAATAGGGTTATAAAATGCAATATTTTAAATCATCATCTCAAGTGGGTAAGAAACAATTCCATCTGTGCCTGAAATATGCATTTACATGAATAAAGATTGGCATTATTTTTAGTTTTTTACAATTTAGAATGACAGTAAAAGAAAATGAAAAATGCATATCTTACAGAATTAAAGATGAAAAGCCTACTTGAAAAACCTAATTATTGTTTGATCCAGCTATATCACTGATGGTATGTAACCAAATGAATTAAAGTCAGCATACCACAGAGATATCTACATACTTACATTTATTGCAGTACAATGTGTAATAGCCACGCTACAGAACCAGCATATATGTCCATCAACAGAAAAATAGACAAAGAAAATGTATATATACACAATGGAGTATTATTCAGTTACAAAAAATAAAATTTTGTCTTTTGCAGAAAAAATGAATCTGTATGATTATCATTTTGATTGACATAAGGCACTCAGAAAGACCATATCATATGTTCTCCGTAATATGTGGAATCTAAAAAAAAAATGACAGGAAAGTGGAAGGGACATCGTTAGACAAGAAGTGAAGAATGAAGAAGGTCGCTAAACAGGCGCGTAGGGGCAGGTAATAGAGAACATAAAAATATACACATTGAAGCCACCCAAAAATGTGAAAATAGGGGCAAAGTGGAGCAAAGGGTTGATGGGGCAAAATGATTATGTTACGTGACTGTAGAAACTGGCTGAAATGAAATCTGTTAATCTGTATAAATAATATTCACTGATAAAAAATAGGAAAAATAATTTTGGACTACTCTGAGGAAAATGGATTGACAATGTAGGTTATGATCCAAGACTGGCATCAGAGAACAATTTACAGAGCATAAGAATAAGGTAGCTATTTGATAATAATGTTTTAGACCAGAATGTTAGCAACTGAAATTGAAGTGAATAAATCTGAGAAGTTATTAATAAGTAGAAATATTTACAACTTATTTAAGGATTGAATGTGCAGAGTGAGGGAAAAAATTACAAGAAGGATGCATTTGTGTTAGCTTCCTTCACTAACATAGGAATAATATTGTATAATTTGCTAACAGAGATGAGTGAAGGTGTTATTAGAGAATTTGCTTGTATATGTTTATCTGTTTGAAATAAGAGATGAACTTGTGGAACAGATTCAGAATTCAGAAGGCATTTAATAAGATAAAAATGAGAAAATGATCATTTTGAATACTGTATTTTAAACTTACAGATAAATATAAAGATAAATATAGATTCAGTAATGATTCCCTGAGACAGATGGAGAAGTCGATGAACTACTGCAGAGCTCAGTTGTTTAAGATTGTTAGTAATACAACAAATATAAATCCCGAGAGGCTTATATGGGAAGAGAAGACTTCTTGATCATGGAGTAAAGAATGGGAATTACCAAAGACAGACATTTAAAATTTTTTTATTATGGAAAATTTCACATATAAGCAAAAGTATAAAGACTATTATAGTAAACTCCAATTTTTGTCTATCTGGTTTCAGATTTTCAACAAATGGTCTTCTTGTGCCATCAGTCTTCCTATTCTCTCATGCTCCCAGCTGTTATTTTCAAACAGGATAGCAAAAACCTCATTATCTTATATATAAATACTTATAGGAATGAAACCTGAGAAAGTAACCAAAAATGAGATTCAGAACAGAAATAAGCCTAGTCCAAGCATTAGTGCTGTTGAATTTCAGAATATAGGTTTGTGGTGGAAGCTTGATGATAGAATCATTCTGATGCTGTCATTATCAGCAATATCAACAACAGCAACCAAGTATAAGGGAAAAGCTATTAATGCTCTTTGAAAGGATCACTTTTATTATTTGTATTAAAACATAACTTTTTAATATGGAAACTAACAAAAAAGAACTAGCAAATGGAAATAAACTCATATTCACACTTCCAGGAATGACATGATATTTGTGTGCATGAATAGATTACTGTCTATAGTGCGTATAAAGGAGAGTTTTTTTTTTTCTAAAATTTTCTCTGGCTCCTTTGAGTTTATTTATGAGAATACATTTTCATAAATTCAATTAACCTCTTTTATAATTACTTTTTCATTCATCTAACAAATTACATTGACATTTATCTACCTTTTCTAAAGATAATCACCCGCTAGAGAAACAATCATTAGGAACACTTTTTAGAAAGTATTTTCTTAACATGTGGAATGACTCCTTTCCTAAGTAATGAGATAGATATACAGTTAGGGAGAAATATAGATGATACATAAAATTTCAAACCATATATAATTTGTGAAGACATGATTTAAAAGGACATAAGTACATTTAGATTGTATTATTGAAGAGACAAGAGATATAGATTATGCATAAATACCAACTCTTTCTACCATAGTCCCAGGGTTAGTTCTTTGAGTGACTACACTGGATCTTCAAAAGAGCCAATAAATTGGAAAATCAACCATTGACTCCCCTCAGTGCCCTGATTCATTTCTGAATTCCCTAAGGTGTCGGTGCATATCTGATTATGGCAGTACTAATCCTAGACGTGTTCCCACTAAGAATAACTCAGAATCATAAGACCAGCAACAATCCCATCATACCTGCAATCCACAATAAAGATAAAGTGCATAAAGTGATTCCAGGGTTGTTTCCAGGTTGAATTTTGTAGCAGTCTTTGCAAAAATAGTTAATTTTATTTACCTAGTATGTGTATGGAATGAAAATATTAACATATTTAAAATAACACATAATAACAAAATATTTAAATAACCTAGGAAGACAATAAAGTCAGGGGCCGTGTGTAATAGGTTCAATCACTACTACAGTAAACACTATATAATCTATAATGATTGATTGTTATCTCCAATATTCCAAATTTTTCCCACTCCAGTCATATACAGATAAATAAAATTTCCTTTTGTGCCTTAAGGAACATTGAAAATTACAACCGTTCTATAAGGCATGTGTCTAAGTGGCGAGGAGACAGTATGTTTCAGTGAATGAAAGCTTTAGAATGCTGAGAATCAACAGGTAATTTGGTTAAAATTCAGATGTTATTTCAATCATCTTGGAATGGGAACTGAGAAAATTAGCAGATTTATAGAGTAATAGACAAATAGCAGATAGATTTATAGAGTGCTAGACGAATAGCAGATAGATTGAAAAAGATAAGTTGTAGATAGATGATAGCTATGCAAAAAATAACGGAAAAAATATATAGAGAAAATAGAGGATAAATTGATATATAGGTGATATAGGTAATACTGTATATAGAATCTGTCTCAGATTCTCTTCAAGACATTGCACTTGCAGAAAAGACAGAAGAGATGGTGCTTAAAGATGCTGCAGAGGAAGACAACAAGCACTTCTGAGGATTTACCCTTAATATCCAGTCTTAAACCTGAGTTATGTCACAACATACTCCAGCCAGGAAAATGTTGATCCAGCTACGGAAAGAAATGGAGCCTAAAAGAGCTAACTGAAGTACCCAGCCAATGTATGCCAGCAGGAATCTACTAGGAGACTCGGGTATAAAATATGTTAGATAAGAAGGAATTCATCAAAATGAGTGTGTACTTATGTAGGAAGAAATACTCTGACAAACAATCCACTAAACAATACCGAATGCTTTTTAGCTTTGTTCTTGGAAGTCTGAAGAGGGAGTACCCCACAGCAAATGAGAAAGGAATGTTAGAAGCTCAGTGGCAGATGGAGTGAGATTGGTAGATGCTGGCAAGGATTAGGCTTGTTAAAGAGGGTTACATTGGAGCAGAAGCCTAGCAGTCAACTATGTACCACAGCACCTGCCTGGAGCAAAATTTGCTACATTGTGTTGTAAGTAACATATTGGTCAAGAGCAGACCAACATCATTATGAAGTTCAATGCTGGCTGACTCTAACATCAAGAGATTATTTTAAAGAAATCAGGGTCCCTAAAAGTGGGGATGATGGGATCCAAACATAATAGAGGCCAAGTGTTTGTGATTAACAATACCGAGATGTGATTTCTTAGTGTACAGTAAGGTCAGGGATTTCTTAGTGTACAGTAAGGTCAGGCTGACTGACAGAGGCTTAAGAATTAGGTAGATGTTTGATAGAAAAAGGCATACTTGACAGAAAAACTTGAGGATTCTCAAGTTTGGGAATCTAGTTGAATATAACTTATGAAAAACAAGAGTAGATGGTCAAAAGTCTTAATAGCAAGATCAGTGTGGTTGACGGAGACCAAAGAATTGTACAGATGCTCACTGGGTGAAGGCAGGCCTGGCAGCCAAATAGGTAGGTAGTTAAGACAGAGTATCTCCATCAAAAAAAATTTATTAAAAGCAACCAAGAGGGCTGGGGATTTAGCTCAGTGATTAGAGTGTTTGCCTTGCAAGCACAAGGCCCTGAGTTCGATTCCTGGCACCACCAAAAAAAAAAAAAAAAAAAAAAAGCAACCAAGAGTGGATGATCAAGAATCTAGGATCATAATCCTTTGCCCAGTTTTCAGCTTTGAGCCAGTTGTTAGACTCCATATCCATTGACTGAAGGAGAAACCAGAGCCCACAGATGATGATTTCCTTGCATTTACCATGGAAATTGAAGAAGAGTTAAAGTTGAATATAGCTCTAGGGTTGGGGACAAAGTTCCATGTTGACATTAAAGTTTTAACACTTCTCCGTCACCACTGTCCTACCCTTAGAGAGTGCATATGAGCACTGTGTAATGAAATATTGTACTGTTACAGCTCACTGATAATGGATCCAGGGAGTCCTGGCATGCTATAGGGCCTTAGTAGAGGAAAAAAACCCTCTTAATATTGAATATTAAATGACCATGTTCTCAGAGCCTTCTCTTATGAGCTGATGGTACTAGTCTTACTATGTTTGAAGTTGAATGGAGCCAGGACTTACTTGTAGTAATATGAACATGTTAATTCTTGTTTTCATATTCAGCAGTCAGAAAACAAAAATAAAATCTCAAGAGCAGGTAGACCAGAAAAACATTGATAGTCCTCTCAACAAATATACGACTACAGTGGGGTTGGGTGATTCTATTATGAACAGGTGATGGAGGAAAAATACCAAATTAGGTTCATGTATAGATAGTTCTGGTGTGCTGTTGCAAACCGAGACATACTATAGACTCACTCATGGATAGCTCTAAAATATGAAAGTGAAAATAACCCTCATGATAGTTGGAATATGTGGTGTTTAACTTGGTCATCCACTTTTGGTGTAAAGATAAATGTATGTTTAATGGGCAGTGGGAAATGGCTTGGCTGGTTCCTTAGGTTTGGATGAGAAAGATATTATTTAAAGTGATTGTAACTGTAGTTTGTTTCACTTGGTCCAGTAATAACAGAGTAGTGGTTATTATTTACACCACTTAGAGTTCAGGTGTTCCTCCATAATTGTGGTGTAAACGGTATGCTTTTTATATGTGAAATTTATATTTTTGAATGCCTGCCATATTAATATTTGAATATTATTTGTTTACTATAATCCTATGTTCAGATATTTAATTTGATTTAAATATAGCAATCATTTTTAAAAGAAAATAAAATATATCCTTATTGGCTGTGTAGTCTGCCATGTATACCCTCCTAAAAACTATTCATAATATTTTATTTCGAAGGCTCAAGAATATATGATACACTCAGAGATGAATAGATGTAATTATAGCCCATTATCTAAAGTGATGTGAAATTACTGGTAGCTTGTCTACATTTTTTAAAACTAAAAGGAAGTTTTATGGAAGAACAATTTTTCAGACATTATTATTTCATCAAAATTATTGCCATGTTTTCTTCTATTAATTAGTATCTATTATATGGTTGTTACAGATAGAATTATATTTGATTAATATAATAGTATGCAGATCATATAGAATAATAGATATAGTTTGCTGTAAAGGAACTAAAACAACAAAAATGTACTCCAAAGAACTTGCCAAAATTAATATTAACATAAATTAGGAATATATGTTGCATTATGTTGTCATAAGATGATTTTCTTCTTTTAGTGCTTTTTTCTTTGTTTTTCTAGAACTAGATTTTAGGAGAACAAATGTGAGTGAATTTGACAGAAGTATGTTAATATTCTAAAAGTACCAGCTAGTAGAATTGCATTAGCTTTGTACTTTTATTTTGTTTTATTCTAAACTCAAATTTTTTATTGCTCACGTAAGACAAGTGCCAATATTTCCTCTGCCCTTCAATACATGATGTTACTGTTTCAAAGAAGGTATTTTTCTGAGTGGTAAAACAAAAATGTGGTGATGAATTAAATTTCTTAATTCAACTACTGTAACATATAGAAGCTAAATTATAAAAATATAAAATGTAAATATATATGGTATTACTGATACACTTTAAGTGTTTAAGTTACAAATAATCTGATCCAAGTTGTTTTGCTTTACTAAGAAACAAGCATCCGAAAATGTCCAAATATGGTCATAAGTATATGGTGTCTTCAGAATAGGACTAATGCATTTCTGTGTCATAGAAAGATGGCAAATATTCATCACTTCTTTGCTCCAGGGTTGAAACTAATCTGCATACCACACTACTCTACACCACACTACTCTACTCTAAGACCGTATGCTCTCCCTTCTTCTGTACACATCTTAAAAACTATACACATTTTTTACAAAATGGATCTTATAGTCTATTATTTTTCCTGTCACAATGCAGATAACATCAGCTCTGTACATTTAAACTTGTATTTTTAGCTCTTGTTAATAAAATTCAAATTCTTTTTTAATTAATGTGGTGGACTGTTATGGTCAACTTGAGCAGGGATGCCCAGCTAGACTAAGTTGGTGCGGTTCTGGGTGTAGAGGATCCACCTGAGGATTGTTGCTGACACAAGATAAAGGAGAACGGGAGGAGAGCGTAGGGGCTGGCTGTTTCCCAGGACAAGTTCTGCTGTGGCTAGTTACCCGGAAGGGAACTCGGCTGTTCCTGTTGCAGAAGGAGCTCCGGGCCTTGCTGTGATTGAGGATGGCTGCTGTTTGATTCATCTCTGCTGTGAGTGTCATATCCTGGTTCCAGTAAATATTTCTTCAGCCTTTTAGTGTAGACACGTACATGGGACATTGAGTGGGCTCCCAGCCCTTGATTGGATCTTTTGGGTCTCCAGTGCATAGGTAGATCTTCTTCACTCTTCCTGCATTTGGCTTGTGTGTGTGAATGTTGTAATTTGGACTTGCCCTGTATTAAATCTGCTCTCTTGCAAACCATTAACTCTAGAAAAGTAACTAATACAATTAATTTTTTTGGCATGCTTTTGATATACATAATAATCATATTCATCATGGGGAATATGTACCTGTACATAATGTATCTTGATTCTTTCTTTTCTCTCCCTCTCTTCAGCCCTTCTTCCCCTCCCCATTTACAAAAGCTTTGTTTCCATTTTTTTCCCTTCTATTCCCTTTCTTTCCCCTTTTCCTCCTTCCCTTCTCCCTTCCTCTTCCTTGTTCCTCTTCCCATTTGAACATTTTCTTTCTACTTCCCAGTATCTGTCATCCAATTTGGTTTTTCTTTACCCTTTTGATTTTTCACACAAGAGAAACAAGGCAATATTTAAACATATGTGTACGATTTATTTCACTTAAAATTATCTTCTGAAGATACATCCATTTACCTAAAAGTGTTTCAAGTTTATCCTTTATGGTAGTGTAGTACTCCATTGTATATGAAAACCACATTTTCTTTATTCATCCACTGATGAGCACCTGGGATGTTTCCAAGATTTAGCTATTACCACATGTGTGTCTGCTGCTATAAACATGGGTGTGGACATATTGTTGGGGTGTGATGCTCTCACTCTTTTGGGAAGATACCAAGAAGGGGAATAGGTGGCTCAAATGGAACCTCTGGTTTTAGTTTTTTGTTGTTGTTGTTGTTTGTTTGTTTTAAAGCTCCATACTGATTTCCATATTGGTTATACCAATTTACACTCCCACCTACAGTGGAGAATGGTTCCTTTGTCCCCACAGCCTCACCAGCATTTGTTGTTGGTTGATTTCTTGATAGTAGCCATTCTTTCTAGAGTGAGATGGAATCTCAGCATTGCTTTAATTTGCATCTCTCAAATACCAGTGATGTTGAACATTTTGTCCATATATTTGTTTGCCGTTTGTACTTCTTCATCTGAGAAGTGTCTGTTCATTTCAGAGACCCATTTTTAGATTAGGTCTTTAAATTAGGGGGATCTGATATGTATGTGTGTGTATATATATATATATATATATATATATATATATATTTAGTTCTTTAAGTCTTCTACATAATACACTGTCTGAGAAATAGCTGGAGAAAAACTATTGGTGGCTTTTTTTTTTGAGTGTGCAAAAGCTTTTTAGTAAGATGAGATCCCGTTGTTGATTTGTTGTAATAGTTCCTGTGCAATTGGGGTTTTGTTCATAAAGTCTTTGTGTACACCTATGTCTTCAAAAGTTTTACCTATTCTGTCTTCTAGCAGATTAAGTGTTTCCATTTTAACATTTAGATCTTTGACCCATTTTAGTACAGTGCATAGTGAGAGATATGTGTCCAGGTTTAATCTTCAGCATGTGGAAAGCCAGTTTTCCTAGCACCACTTATTAAAGGACTGTCTTTCTTCCAATGAAGCTGTTTGGCCCTATTATCAAAGATAAGATGGCTGAGTGTGTTTGGAGTTGTTTCCGCATTTTCTATTCTGTTCTACTGATCTTTGGGTCTGCTTTTTACCAATACCATTCTGATTTTTTGTTTTTTATGGTAGCTTTGTAGGATATTTTCAAATTGGGGATTATGATCCCACCCCCTGCCTTGCCTTTGTTGCTCTGAATAGTTTTTGCTATTTTTAGGTCTCTTTTGATTCCAAATGAGTTTTAGGATTGTTTTCCCTAGTTCTGTGAACTATGTTATTAATATTTTGATTGGGATTGCAATGAATCTGTATAAGAGTTTTGGAAGTACGGCCATTTTCACTATATTGATTCTTCCTATCCAAAAGCAAAGGATAGCTTTTCATTTCTGGTATCCTCTTCAAGCTCCTTTTTCAGAATACTGTAGATTTCAATGTATAGGTCTTTTATTTCCTTTGTTAGATTGATTCCTAAGTATTTCAATTTTCTTGATGCTTTTGCAAACTGTGTTGATTCCCTAATCTCTCTGTTTATTTGTGTGCAAGAATGCTATTGAGTTTTGAATATTTCTATCCTGGTACACTACTGAATTTGGTCATTAAATCTAGGATGCTTTTGGTGGAGTCTTCGGGGTCTTCTGTGTAGAGTGTCATGTCATCTGCAAATAATTATAACTTCTTCCTTTCTTATCCTCATTCCTTTTATTTCTTTCTCTTGTCTAAATGCTCTGACTAGTATTTCCAGAACTTTATTGAATAGGAGTGGTGATGGTGGGCATCCTTCTCTTATTCCTTATTTTAGAGTGAAGGTATTCAATTTTTGACCATTTAGCATGATGTTTTCTGTTCGTTTGTCATTGATGGCTCTTATCAGACTGAGGTAAAGAACTTCTATTTCAGCTTTCTTTAGGCTTTTTTTTTTCCCATGAATGAGTGTTAGACTTTGTCAAACACTTTTTGTGTGTCTATTGAGATGACCATGTATTTTTTTGTCCATTGTTCTGTTAATGTGGTGTATTACATTTATTGATTTGTGTATGTTGACACATTCTTGTATCTCTGGGATGTGTTCTACTTGGCTGTGGTATATAATCTTCTTGATGATTTGCTGCACTCTGTTTACCAGTATTTTATTGAGGAATTTTGCATCTGTATTTACTAAGGAGATTGGCCTGTAGTTCTTGCTGTTGGTTGGATCCTTCTCTGGTTTTGGTATAAATTTGGGAGTACTACTTCTGGGAATGAATTGCTTCTGGGAATGAATTTGGAAGTACTGCTTCCATTTTGATTTCAATAACGAGTTTGAGGAATAATGGCATTAGATCTCCAAATTTCTTGTAGAATTCAGTTTCTTCCTCAAAAGACATTTATTTTTCACCTCATCATGGTTCATCAACATTGCTTTAATTTGGCATTGTCTTCCCTTTCATTTGGAGCAGAAACGTCACTCTGACTTCTGTGTCAGCACGAATGCAGTTGTTCAGTGGGTCTAATCTTTAAATCAGATCATTGTTTGAAATCCTTAAGAAATTTCATCTAAAAGTATAGATCATATTCATTCCAAACATGTAAAAATTACATTTGTAAAACTAGATCGTGTAAGGTGTATTTTTTAAAGAATCTGAATATAGGAGGATTCATTATGAATAATATGGAAAAGGTTGAAGATTACATTTGATGATTTATAAGAAAATTGAAAGACAACTTTGAGTATAAATAAACACCTGGATGAAGTTGATTTACTGCAATTTAAAAGGCATTTATTCTTTTCTTCTTCATTCTGGGTGTAACTGTAAATTGCCTTAACACAGTGATAAATTAGTTGGGAGAGTGGGTAATGCTGAATTACTACATGACTCACATCAGGGGGAAATAGAGGGGGGAGAAAAGGGGGAGCCGAGGAAGGGGGAGATTGAGAGGGGGGAGACAGAGGTGGGGAGATGGGCAGGGGGGAGATGGGGAGAGGAAAAAGAGGGGGAGAGGAGGAAGACAGAGAGAGGGGAAGAGGGGGAGAGGGAGAATAGAGAATGAAGGAACATTCTCAGGGATGTCCTGGAAGTTTATATTTGAAAATGTAATTAGTTTTGGAATTACATTGTGAGGTATATTTAGGAATTAGGTGAAACACTGTGTTTCCTTTAGGAAGAAATTATGGTAACAAAAACATAGTTTAAGCTGTTCAATTAAAATGTATTTTGCTACATTTCATTGAGGTTTGATAGATATGATAAAATGGTAAGTTCAAAATGGGTTGGATTCATGTACTAATGCTCACTTGGAATTGTTATTAATTATTGTGAAATCTAAGTTGAAATTGATAATATCCTGCCAAAATAAAAATAAATTTCTACTGAAAATTCATATCATCATTTGTAAGTTCTCTAATTTAAAATGTAAGTTTAAAAAATGCTTCTAAAATTTTAAATTGTAACCAGGATATATGGCACATTGTAATTAATAAGTAAACCTAAATATGTGGGAAATTCCACTATTGTAAAATGAGAGTTATGATATGAAGTTATATTCATATTATAGTATAATCATATGTCTAATATATATGAGATTATATATTAAGCTATGTCTGTACATTTATATATAGGCAACTATATATATTAATATAACTATACTAAATTTAATCATATGTCATATTTAAATATTGTCATGCACCTATCACGTATAGTTAAACATGATTTCATAGGGTGGAATCTGTTTAAATGTATGCTGTCCACATATTTTAATAGCATAAAAGCAAACATGAAATGTTTCAGCAACTAAATCTTAGATAAAATTTTGTTTTTTAAGGCCTATAGTCAAACTGCAATTTAGTTTTTAATATATTTTGAGATAGGCTTCATTCATCTTATTCATTTATCTAAGAGTGTCTAATTTTCACAACACCAGTTATTCTAAGAAATATGTTTCATTTTTTCTCTCGATGTTCAATAACTAATATGAATATAATATCCTCAAATATTTTGGTTTAATTTACACCCGTGAAGGATTTTCTTTTGGATTATTTGTTTCCGTTCATCAGTACAATGTTTCCTTTATATGTGTAAATTTACAGTGCTTCTTAATCTTCATAATTTCATATTCTCTTTTAAAAATTGAGATTTATTTCAGATAAAATAAGCTCCATTCATTTAAACTTCACAATTCAATGAATTTTGATAGTTTTTACAATAAAAAACGCATTGTAACCAAGATTCACAACCTTTCTGTCACCCAGAAAAGATTCCTAATGCATATTTACAGTCCATTTTTCCTAGCTTCAGTTTTAGCACTGATGATTTTTTAAACTTGTATTTTTATAGTTTTATAAACAGATATATTAAATCATACAGTATCATTTCTTTTTGTTTGTGACAATTTTCATGTTGCTGAGTGATTTTGAGATGTATGTGTTGTCACATGTATAAGTGAATGGTTCACTTTCAATGCTAGTCAGTATTCCCTTGAATGGCTATAATATATTTTGTTTGACTATTCACTTGTGGGTGGCTGAGTTGCTTCTAGTTTGGTCTACTTAATGTTAATACATCTGCCATGGACGTTTTTGTACAAGTCTTGTTTCATTTCCTGTGAGTTAGTAGCTAGGAAAGGAGTAGTTGCATCACAGGATCTGATTTTAACATTTAACATTTAAAATCTCATGAGGCTAATCTATTATGATGAACTTTAAATAAGTCTTCTATCTTGGTGCTTGTTGTTATTAGAGTCTTTAAAACATTTTATTTTAAATATTGTTTAGATATATACTTCAGATTTTGATATATTTTATTCATAAATTTTGTTGTTTTATTTTCATTACTATCATCTGTAAAACATTTATACTATGATTTTATTTCTTCATTTTTATATATTTATAGTATTTTTAGCTTGAGTAGTTTTGGCTGTCCTCAAGATATTTTTCTTCATCAATTATTTTAAGAAACATTGTAATGATATGTTTGTTTGAGTTTGACTGGTTGCTTTCTCTACTGTTGTTATCTTTGTTGGTGATTTGAGCTTTTTGAATATTCAAGTTGGTAATTTTCATTGGTTTAATATAAATTCATATATATATATATATATATAAACACATACCCATATATAGTCATCTTTGTAAAATGTTACGTTATACTTCTTGACTCTCTTAATATTTTGTAAAAGGGCAATCATAAACAGCCCTTGATGCATGACTGTTTTAGTAAACTTCTAGACAATGTGACTGTTATTTCTAAAACAATGAATAATGATACTGAATGATGTTGAGAATGAGGAGCATTGACTTCAATGAAAATGGAAAGTATTTTTGATTGGAAATGTTTTATATTTTAGTTGTGGTATTGTTCCACAATGTATATAATTACTAAAATTAGTCAACTGTATGATTAAAATGAGTGTATTTTATAAAAATCATAACCCCAAATGTATTTCAATAATAAAATAATTAAATGTATCAATAACTAAATAAATATTGGTTATTGCAGAAGGAGCAAAGCTATGGTGATGATTTGAAATCTGGGAAATATTTTTTTAAATTTAATTTTATTTTAATGGTACATTTTAGGTGTGCATAGTGGTAACATTCATCATAGGGGATTTGTACCTGTACATGATATATCTTGTTGCTTCTTTTTTCCCATAAATCTGGGAAATATTAAATTTAACAATGTGCATGGTGATACAGGAAGGAAAAAATTGTGAAAACATGTAAAAGAGTATTAAGAACATTAACATACAGCAACAGTGACACTGACATTTATATGAGTAGAGGAGAGACAAATGGAGTAAAGTCAATATATGAAGAGATAAGTGTCTAAAACTTCACAACTCAAAAAAAACAAGAAATCCATGATTTAGAGAAATTTTATAAACTCTAAGGAGAACAAACAAAATATATCGTAAATACTAAGTATATAAAGCCACATAAAACCCAAGGAAAAGTGAAAAACTTAGTAAGCAATAAAAAGGAAAAAGATAAAACTTAAAGAATTAAAAGTAAGGCTGATATTTGACTTTGCTAAGGAAAAATGGAAAGCACAAACAATGGACTGTTACACTTAAAGAAAGTTCTGCTGGTCTAGAATTAAAAGCATGGTGAATGTCTTCTTGAATGTGATGGCAAAATAAATGTTCTCAGAGGAACACTGTGGAATTACTTTTTATATCGCTGAATTTAGACATATTGAGTGCTCATGCAGGAAAAAAAAATGATTCCAGATAGAAATGAAAATTTTTTTTTTTTTTTTTTTTTTTGGTGCTGGGAATTGAACTCCGGGCATTGTGTTTTCAAAGCAAGCACGCTAACCACTGAGCTAAATCCCCAGCAGAAATGCAATTTAAAATGAAACTATTTACTTATAAAATAATAATTGTAATTAACTTTGAAAGTTAAATTATATGTAGATTTGTAACATGTAAATATGTGTGAGATAATGCTGAAACTTGGGAAGTTACGGCAATATAGTGCTCCAAGTTCTATTGTTAATAAGGAATGATAAAATTAATATTTATACTGTACTACAACAAGTAAAGGAAGTATGTTTAAATCATTTATCCAGTAAAAGGACAACATATAAAGCCACGAGTTTTGGTACGTATCCGTAATTCCAAAACTCTGGAAGCCTGGGCAATTTAACAATTTAGTAAGATCCTGAATCAAAATAAAAGAATAAAAATGGGAAAGGGAACAAGGGAGGGGGAATGGAACAGAGGACAAGAGAAATAAGAAATGGAAGGAAAAAATGGAAACAAAGCTTTTGTAAATAGGGAGGGAGGAGGGGGTGAGGGGAGGGGAATGGGAAAAAAAGAAGCAACAAGATATGTCATGTACAGGTACAAATCCCCAATGATGAATGATATCACTATGTACATCTAAAATGTACCATTAAAATAAAATTAAAAAAAAAAAAAAAAACAGGGCTGGGGATGTAGTTTAATAAAACCCTGAGATCAAGTCCCAGTATACCACACCCTTATAAAATAAAGACAACACATAAAATTGTTTTACTACAAACGATTTTACAACCAATATGAAAGTAAAATGATAAAAGGGAACTGTTTTATTAATGCAAAGGTATTCAAGGAGAATTGAAGGTACTGAAAATGGATAATTCAAATGTAAAATAGTGAGAACATAGATATAAAACCAACTATGTCATTATTAAAGTTAAGATTTATTAAGAATTCCAATAAAAAGATTCATATTTTAAATTACAATTTAAAAATACTATTTTCAAATGATAGAATTTAAATGTAAAAAAAAATTTTGATGAATGGAAAGTAAAATAGCAAAAGGTAAACTGTACATGTTATTCAGAGAGATCTGGTATACCTGTATTAATATGAGCTAACAATCACTAAGTAATGATTCATTAGTTTTGGAAAAAGTGATATTTTATGTCATTGAGGTTTTAATCTTCTGGAAAAATATAACACTTGTAAATATGTATACATCTAATTAGTACGGAATCAAACATAGGAGATTTACACTCAGATATGGCATATATTCTACAAACATAGACCTGTGACCTCGATCCTTGAAAGTCAATCTTCACCTATTACTTCATGCTATGACTGTCTCTGCTACAGAAATGTACCTGAGAGTGACATTCATCACATATATCCATATCCAGTGACCAGCTGCCTGACATGTACATTTGTGGCTCGACTCAGGCCTAGGCTGAGTGATTATTCTTACTGCCGAGCTTCCTACAGTATTACTGTGGCAGTTATCAAATTACATTCCAGTTTACATTTTCTTTCTGTCTCACTCAACTGAGTTTCGATTTTTTTTCACAGGTTTTGTTTCCAGGAGCATACCCAGTAAACTTTCTCTAGGTAAACTCCAGATCTGAAACATAGAGGGCCAATCTGTAATATTGTTCAAGGAACAGTTGGCAGGTTACAAAGATAAAATTTGGCAAATTCACAGTAATAACAGAATGCACTAACATATCAGTTACAGAGGCTAGAAGAAATAGAGATCAGTTTTCCAGTGAAAAACTACATGAACAATAAATATATAAACTTGTTCAAATACTTACGGTATTTTTATCAAAATTATTCATTTGCGGCTAAAAAGCAATCTTTGTTTAACTTCAAATAATTTATGTATAAATCTAAGTAGTTTGTTCAACTATGATGGGACTGAATTAGTTATGGAGAAAATGTTAACCAGAGAACTGCAAAACATGTAATGCATCGGTCAAACAAAATGTAACAACAGGTATCAGGAAGTATTTTGAGCTTCGTGAAACTAAAGCATGCAACAAATTGAAATTTACTTCAAATAAACAGTGCAGCTTCCAATGAATTCATTGGAAAATTTGAAGATTGAAAATAGTTGTTAAAATGTTCCATCTGTAGAAGTGGGAAGAAATCACAGCAATCAAACTGAAAAATAGAAGGGAAGAAATAGTAAAAACAAGAGCAGAAAGTAACAAAACAAGAGAAGGCAACCAAGCAAAAAGCTTATATTTGAAAGATTTTAAATTTGATGGCCAAATCAAAAATATAGGTGAAGGCAGGGAGTTGCAGAGAGGAAACTAAAACTTCCAATATCAGAAATGAAATGTGACATCATTTGTTATTGAAATTATGATACAAAGCTATTAGGAACAACTTTAATAATACTCCCTATTAGGTGACATGTGAAATTGTTTTGACTAAAAGAACTTTTATAAAAATGAACCAAGATGAGTGAAAAAGCAAGATACCTTTGTAACTGTTTTAAAAATTTATTTTCAAAATGTATTTCCCCAAATAATCGAGATTCATCTAACCTTGTCAATCTTGCATATCTTTCTAAAGAAGTGAAAAAAAAAAAAAAAGAACAGGGTATACTTTCCTGCAGATTTTAATGTTTGAAAAATCTTTACAGTCCTACTCAAAAACTCAAACAGTAATTATGTTAGCAAAGACTACATCCTCTTACACGAATTTAGATACATACTATCCAAGCAAATCATTACTAAATTGAATCCTATTTGGTATGAATAGAATTATACATCACAACTAGTTTGAGTTTACTCAAGTGTTGCAATAGTGATTTAGCACTGGAATATCAATGTAATTTAGCTTATTAAAAGTAAATGAAGATAAAACTTATGCAACCACTTAAAAATCTTATTAATTCTTTCAGAAAATTCAACTCAAATTTCTGATTAAATAATCCAGTACTTGCTAAATAAAAAATGTTAATTGGTAATGTAATGGGGCTTCTCTTACACGATAAACAGTATCCAGAGGAAAACTTACAACAGCCATATAGTTAATGGGCGAATGTTTAAACAGTAGGATTGAGATCAATAAAAGATATAAACTATGACCCTTTTGATTACTCATCCAATTGGTAATCTTAGACAGTGAAATAAATAGAAACAAAAATGAAGAATAGCTACAAAGATGAGAAAGAAAAATAAACTACCCTCTGAACATTATTTATGTATGACATTATGTACTGAAATTACAAAGAAGTTTGTAGACAGCTATTTTAATTAATAAGTAGCTTTCGAATATGATGAACATGAAGTATATTAGTCACTTTCCTATTTCCGGGGCAAAACAATCATGTTACCTCAATTTAAAGGTGAAGAAGTGTATTTTGGTTCACAGTTTCAGAGGATTCAATCCACAGTTGACAGGCATGAGAGTAAGTATGATATGGTAGAAAGCCATGGCAGAGGAAAACTGCTCACCCCATGGCAGTGAGGGAGCAGAGACTGAGAGAGGAAGGCTTATCCTCTAAAGGTATGCCCTTAAGGACACAGGTCTTCAACCAGGCCTGCCTCTGAACATATCAGAATTTGCAGTGACATTTTAGATCTAAACCATTACATCCTTCTCCTAGCCCCTAAAAGGCTCACGTTCATCTCTTTATGTAAAATGTATGTAATGGATAGATAAATCACCAAAGTTTTAAGTAATATGACGTTGCTGAAAAGTCTAAGTCCAGAGTCTCCTCTGAAATTCAAGGCAAACTCTTAATTGTAAACCCCTGTAAAACAAAACAATCAAATAGAAAAAAAGAAAGTAAAATAATTCCAATATAAATTAGTAGAAAATAAGCTTTCCCATTCTAAAAGAGAAGAAAAGGGGATAAAAAAGAATAAAATAAAAGTGAGATTGAATCTCAGCAGGGCAAACATTAAATCCTGTAGTTGTATGTCTAGTACCCAAGCCAGGTTGTGGTAAGATGTGAACCCCAAAGGGCTTGGGCATCCCTATCCATATGTGCTCGCTGGTTTCAGCCAGTATGCCCTCTTCCTGGACAGACTTTGCTCCTTGTTATGGTTTTTCTCAGCAGATATTCCATATTTCTGGCAACTCCAGCATCTTTGGGCTTTCACTAGACCTTCGCTTTACTCTCACAGTTTCATGCGTTGCCCACACAGGCGCATATTGTATGCCTTTGAAATCTGGTTGGAAGTCTCATATCTTAACTCGTTCATTCTGCATGCCTGAAAACCCAGCACCGCATAGATAGTTCCAAGGTCTGCTGCAAACTCACTCATTAGCCTTGTCCACTTGGACCATGGTTGCAGCCATCCCCAAGGGCCTAAAAAGATAAACTTTCCCTAGGCAGCCCCCTCTGAGAGAGTATTCTGGCACTCTTCACAAAACGGTCTTCAAAGTATTTACCCTTTTACACATTTGAGCCTGACATGGGTGATATTTGGATATTTTCTCTGATACCCTCGAGTCATCTTTCCTGTTGTCTTGATGCCATGTACTTGGCTTGTTTTCAGTAGTATTAATCTCTTCAGCAGCCTACTTTTGCCCCAGCTTTACGTGTGTTTCCTTTTAGGCCAAAATTTAAGATTTTCAAATATTTTTGCTCTGCTTCTTGCTCCTGATTTTTACTAAAATTTGGCCAAAAGCAACCAGATTAATTATTCCATCACTGTTAATCTCAGTCTCCTGTGTATGCTGAGAACATGGGCAAAATGTAGACAATATTTCTGTCAGAGTGTAACACCGATGGTTTATAATACAAATTCCAGTGGAATTCTTGTTCCCATCTAAAACCTTCTAAGCCTGGCTTTTAATGTTCACATTCCTATTGTGATGATAGTCCCCTGAGCTCTGACTAGAGCCACCATCAAGTTCTGTTTACAGCATTCACAGGTTTCTCTATCTTCTATCTCCCAACCTTTCCAAATGCCTCTCACTGACCAGTTCCAAAGGCTTCAAAACCACAAGGTCAACAACCTCTCCTCTCTAGCGTCAATTTTCTGTATTAGTTACTTTTTCATTTCAGAGACAAAATGTCTTGGCACCTGCAATTTAAAGAAGAGTTTTAACTGGCTCGTAATTTCAGAGGGTTCAGTCTAGTGTTGGCCAGTTCCAAGGCCCTAACAGCACAAGGGAAAGGGATGGCAGAGGAAAGCTGTTCGTTCCGACATCCGGGAGCACAAAGTGAAAGAAGTAGCCAGGGAAGGAGATACATCCTCCAAAGGTATTCCTCAAATGACACACCTCTTCCATCCAGCTCTGAACACATGAGACTTCTTTGAACATTTTATATCTGAGTCATAACATAAAGTATATTTAAAATATGAACTTCCAAGTTCTTTCTAAAGAAGACAATGTTTAATTCTTTGAGTTAGGACCTGACAGGCATGAAGTCTACTGTGATTAATTGTTGGTTGAGGACCAGACAACGAAAATGATCATACAACACTATAGGCCTAAATAATATTTGTTGGGAAGGTAGAAGCAGTAGAAGGTACTTGGTTTCTTTTTTTTTTTTTTTCTTCCCCATTATATCCTAGGAAATTAGTCAAGGATTCACAGCAGGCTGAAGATAAAGCTTTAAGAGACTAAGCACTTTCCTCAGGATATAGATCTTATAGCCTGGGTGATTACAAAAACACTAAACTCAGTGAAATTACAATTACAGATATTGTAGGATCTTGGCTTCAGCTCTATTTGATCAAACTGGCAAAAGCTGAATAAGAAAGAACCATCTTGGTGCCTGTGATAAATAGGATTTGGAATTGACCATTGTGGTATTCTGGCATTTGGGAATTCATAATTTGAGAAAGGCCAGAATTTACCTCTCATGATTAAGAGACTGACATCCAAGTCTTGTAGCTGCTTCTATATTATATAGTGGACTAGTAGTCCACCGTTTTCCTCTGCAGTACATAAGGATTTGTTGCTCTAAGCCCTTTTCAGTGACTATACTTTAGAAAATAGTCGCGATTTATGTAATGATCTTGTACTAAAGCAATGCAAAATGACTGTTACATTTTACTTCCAGGATATGCTTTAAAGTGTGCCCCAAAATATTATAGGAATGCAGAACATCTTGAAATTTTGAGAAGCATTTAACAGGTTGTTAGTACAGAGAAGCTGCTGAGGCTTTGAAATGTGAAGTCAGTCTCACTCTTTGGGATGGAAGAGAGTAAACGCAGAGCTTTGTTATTTTACAGAAGTGTCTAGGATATTAGACCAAAAGCTAGGGAAAGGACTCAGGAATAATGAATAGAGTGAATCTCTAGTACTTATCATTAATTGGCTCTGGGAGGCACAGCAAGTACCAAACATAGTGAGTACCAAATTGTTTTGGCTGGAAGGGGCAGCAAGTCACCAAAACAAACAACAGTGACAAGTTGTAGCTTACACATTGAGTACCGAACAAATGGTATGTACTAGAATGAAATGTTCATGTTAAAATATATTGAGTATCAAAGGTGAAAAGTTTCAAAGCAGTCAAGTACCAAGGTAAAGCTGTAGATCAAAATTTATTTCTTGAGAACCCAGTCAATCATTAGTGTCCTAGGCTTTAAAATGGGAGGCAGATCGAGTTATCAGAAATGAAATCATTTCTTAGAGTACAGTTAAAATGTTTTTTGGGCAGCTGAAACAGGAAGATCTCTAGAGCCTGACAGTTCCAGGCTAGACTGGGCAACATGATGAGACTCTCTCTTAAAAAGGAGTCTTTGTCTATTCGAGTACTTGAATATGTGTAAATTCCATAGTTGAGTTACAGGAATAGAGAGAAGGTTTCAGTTTAAAGAAAGGGACCAAACTCTCATTAGAAGCACAAAGATGGCATAACTACTATGAACATGGGTTGACTTTATTATAAAAATCATTATGCCTTCAGGCTGTGCCTACCTAGATTATGTCACATAAATAAAGCCTTAAATAATCAGCTTAATTAATTAAAACATGATTAAAGAATAAGAATCTGTTTAACTATATTAGTTAATCAGGTATCTAAAATCGTCTATATACATTCACATAAATCTTTAGTGAGATAAATTATATAACTGTTTCCTGGGTTACTTTAATTATGTGTTTAATTTTATAAATTATCCATGATAATAACATCAAATTCCTGAAATGACACAATGTTACTTTTTTAATTTAATTATTATATTAAAAGTGTAAACACGAGTCCAAATTCCTAGTTGTCACTGAAAATAAATGTAAATACATTAAGAAAGATGTATTTCCCGTAAAAAATTTACTGGCATTTTTAATTCTACATAGGTGATGCTCATATAATCAAGTCACCATCAAATTCTAACTTTAGGATACAAAAATATTCTTATTGTTACTGTTGATGACCTATTATTTTTTTACTATGAAGGTTTATTTGGAAATCATCATAGACATTTTTACTATCACCCAGAGGACACTTATGAAGAAGTGGCTAACAAAGGATGAGTACAACATTGATGTTAAAATATTGATATGGCTCTTCTTTTCATGACAGTATATAATATTGACTTAAAAGAGAGAACTGTAACTATTGATTTCCCTCCAAGGAGACGTATTTAAACTTATGACATTCTCTGTTTCATCTACAAATACTTAAAAGTCTAAATTGTGCAATTTATAGCTTGAAAGGAAAACACAAAAATCAACACATAATAACAACTGCAACTTTTTATTATTATCACTAAGTTACCTCTTTCTTCAGCCTGGCAAGACTCTTTGATATTATTAGTTTCAGCTGCTGATTCTGCTGTTCTTTGCTGATCATTATTTTATTTTATTTGGTAAATCTCTAGGACAGTTTTATTGCAGGCTGAAAGCAGAATTGATCTGAGCCCTAGTTTCCTTAGACTGTCTTTCCACAGGACACAGATATTCCCCATTAATGGGAACATTGAAGAGAAATAAAATCTTAGCTCAATCCAAAACTCTGTTCCTTGCAGCAGCTTCTCTCATGCAATACTTTAAAGTGTGGTATACACTAAAAAGAAAAGAATTTATTTAGATTAAAACCTTTATTAAATACATGTTTTTAATTCTTAACCTCAAAGTGATTTTTACATTTGCCTTTTCCATTTTGACTTGTATGTTTAGCAACTAACCAAATGGAATACATTTGATTAGCTACTAGAATAAGCTACATAAGTTCAAAGTTCAATTCTTTTCCTTCCTTTTTATTATAAGAAATGGAATTATAAGAAATCAAATGAATGCTTACACTATTCCAGGTACTATATTAGTAGTTAATGATCCATATGACAATTAGTATACATAATACCACAGACTAATGAGTCACTCATGTACCACTTCTACATGATGAATGTTCGAGTAGACACCAGAGTGGGTGATGTAGCAGCACATTAAAGTATGTGATCAAGAGCAAGCCCACAAGAAACAGCTTCCTAAGGAGAATGGTGGTGGTTCCATAGAGGCAAATCACAAAATAGGAGTCAGTCAAAGGAATACCAATGTTCAGATTTAAGTGCTGAAGTAATAGGCTGAGTGAAATCCTGAGGCGTGGAAAACAAGAATATGTTTCAGAAAGAAATTACCTGGTGTCATAATGCTTAAAATATGTGTGTGTATGAGTGTGTGTTTGTGTGCATGTGTGTGCAAGTTCAGTTAATAACATTGACGATACAATGAAGGAATAAAGGTGAAGAAATATTGTCATGAAACTGATATAATTTGGGGACTGGAGATAGGTACCAATCAGAAGAGGTAGCTTGAGTAACTGGGAAGATGAAGTGTCATTCAGTGAACATGGAAATAAAGTACAGTGTGAGAAGGAAGATGATGTAGTAAGTTGGAGACACATAAGTGGTTTCATTTAATAAGTATCTTGGGCCAGAAATCCAAGTGTGACACACAAGCTGAAAAGAGATGTAAGCAATTTATTTGCATATGATTGCTATCTAAACAATGAATGAGTGATGAGAAGAGTAATTGGAACAAAGGTAAAGAAATACACATAGAAAATGCTGAAATGCTATGACTAGGATATGGAAAAGGATGGTGTCTGTGAAGAATTCCAGAAACAAAAACAGGAATGGGAACCACTAGAGCAGATGGGAGGAAACTGAGTTTTGAGAAGAAATACATGATTGGTCCAGATTCTGAAAGTAATAAGAGGTTTACAAAATTTGTTAATTGTTAGACAATGTAATAAAACAATAATCGCCAAACATATAAATAATGTTCGGGTGGACAGAAGAAATAGTTAACATTCAAGGCCACAGATACAGATTAGGGAACCATTAATTTACAGACTTTTTTTGTGTGTGGTGTAGGGAATAGAACTCAGGGCAGGGCATATGCTGGGAAGCTGTATACTGAGCTACCCCCTCAGCCGCTTTTATTTTGTTTTAAAATAGGGAATTAGTATTCCCCAGAGGAACAGAACCAATAGAAAGTATAATTCTGCAAGAGGATTATTAAGTAGGTTTACAAGATCAAAGGCAGAAGAATCCACAACGGTTGTCTGTGCAATAGAGAGTTGAAAGATCCAGTAGCTGTTCAGCCCAAGAATATGGAAGCCAAAGAACAAGAAGGGTCAAGAATGTAATTCCAGTCCAGAGTCCAAGACCTAGAAGCTCGCTGTAGAGTTACTGGCACAAGTTTGCATTAGAAGGGCGAAGAAACTGGAGATAGATGCCCAAATATGATAGTGAAGACTGGAGTTCTTCCAAAATGGGAAAAAGTCTATCTTCTTTCCCCTTTTCCATTCAGGCTGCAATTATTGATTAGTGCCACACATCTCAGAGTTGAGTCTTCTTTCCACATTTTGCTGGCCTACTTGTTAATCATTCACAGACACACCTGTAACTGTGCTTTACTAATCTGCTAGGCATTGCTTAATCCCTCTCTAGGGATTTAGTACAGCCGAATTGGCATATCGTGATTAATAGTCACAGACAGGGTCCTGCTAAGTGGTCCTGACTGACTTCAAAATTTTGATCTTCCTATTTCAGTCACCAGAGAACAGTATCTGGAGTAACTGGTGTGGACCACCACACCAAATTCCATCCTCTTATTTAAATAAGTAAATGGAAGGAGTGGTTATCTTAGCTTAGAGAGAAGCCATCTGATAGTCTGGGTCTCTTTCTCTTTCTCTTTCCTGCTCCTACTCTTCTGGTCACATGATTCATTAACTTCATCCAATCGGAAGCTAAAGAATAAAAGAAAAGTCAACAGACTTTGTTTTCTTCTACTACTCACCAGGCTGGAAAGATGAGATGTAAACCCTGAGGTGCATAACACAGGTATTGATGTAAAATGCAACAGATATATGACAGAGAGTATCAGAAAACACCTCTAAGAATTACTTACTGAGTGATCACTGGTAACCTTGATCACTAAATGGCTTCAAGGGAATGGTTAATGAACAATCCAAGTACAGTGAAAGAAAAATTGAGAGAAGAATATTCTGCCTAATTAACAAAATTTAGAAAAGTCCATTCAAAAGAGAAGGAAATGAAGAAATACAAATATATCCAGGAAAGGTGACAAGTGGAATCAAAAACCTTACCAAGTGCCCTTCCTTTTTCATCATTTTCAAGAGGTGTATGTGGCCAAGGAAAGAGAATACTTTCAGCATAGAATAGAGGTAGGTAATAAGAGTTTTCCTGTTTTATTTTTTCCTTTGTTTCTTTGAGTTCAAAGCATTGTAACAACAGAAGAATGATGGATAAAAATAAAAGGAAGTGGACAAAATACTCTGATTCTCAATATAATAAACTGTCAGCAAACTCAACCAAGTAAATCTTTTTCAGTTTTTCAGTTTTTTTTTTTGATTATCATTGTCATTTCATTACATCTGTCTTAGATTATGCATTATAAGCAACAAGGATAAAATTACTAACAGTAATTTCTAAATGTAATATCCCTACATTGACTCAGCTGTAGTTATGATAAAATATAAAATGGAAGTATCAAAATGTAGCAACCTTTCAACAATTGGTATAAAAGTAGATTATCAACTCACCTGAATAATGTATTTAAACAAAATGCTTAATGTTGTTTATAAAAAATAACTGTATAAAGAAGTAATGTTTTGTAACAAACATCAAATTATTATATATTGTAAAAATACCTGACATTACTTTTTTCAATGGAAAAATGAAACCTTTTTTCTGATTTGTTTATCTGTTCAAACAGTTCTTAAATTAGAAATTATACTTTTTTGAGAAAATCAGTTAGCATTCTTATAACACATGTATTTTTATATGTGTCTGGTTAGAATTAATTTTAATAATTAAAATGACAGCTCCATAATTTTATTAGAAAATATGCAAAAATTAAATAATTTTTAAAAAATTACATAATCAAGTCTATGAAAAAATGTCCATGTCTGGTAGAAACACATAACAGGGCTGTGACTGATATGCTAGGAAACTGCCAAACATTTTATTAACCAGTCATATGCTTCATCGTGTATATTAAATATCAAAGAAATGGAGACAAGTTAAATCCTTATTTTGACATGATTTTTTTCTGTACCTTAACACTTGGATTCTGTGTATGTTATTTTTAATTACTTAGCGCTGGATAAATTACATTATTCAGGATTGTACAACCATATCCTCTTTACACATATATGCAGAGTGACATTAAGCTTTTTTTTTTTTTTTTTTTTTTTGTGCCGGGGATCGAACTCAGGCCCTTGTGCTTGCAAGGCAAGCACTCTAATCACTGAGCTAAATCCCCAGCCCCGACATTAAGCTTAATACACGTCCTGTTTCATTGATTACTGGTAGTAAGGAATTTTTGATTACTCCTTGTTTCCAGTTCTACTTCTCCAGGTTGGTATTAACATCTCTTTTCTGGATAACATATCCAGAGCCATTTCACCTCCCTAAAAATTTAAAGACATTTTTTCTGATCTCATACCTATTTATTACTAAGAAGCCATACCATGAATAAGCTCAAACATAAGTCTAACTAATGGACCGAGTAAAATACTAGCAGTGAGACTTACATAAACAACTCCAGAAGATTCCTTTTATTCTTTTTATGTTGCTCTCTTTTAAAATCTATAACTCAATTTCAGGTAGAGCAACAATTCTAGCATATTTTGTATGTACAGAAGAGGCTCATTTCTAGAATAAAGGGTGATTGGATATTATATGTCTTTGATATTTTTAAAATAGTAAATGATAATCCAGAGAATCACATTTAAATGGGACGATTAAGAACAATTTTTTCTGTAGTATCAGTAAAGCAATCAACCCTACATGACTTGTTGGACTCTGCACTTGAATATGCTTAGTAGCTGGGAAACAAACCAAAAAACCAAACAAAATAACCCAGAAAGTTCCATAAGTCAGGTTAACATTGGAAAATATTGATGATTAGAATCCTTTCCTTTAAAAGTGTACAAAAAGAGGAAAATAAAGACACCCACAGATTCAAAATCCAGATTAAAAATAGAAAGCTGAAAAGTTGAAGAGTGAGATTGAAACATTTTTTTTCTTGCCAAAAATATTTTTAGCAACACGTATGAGAATCTTTGTCAGTGTGATCCTAAAATGAGGCAGTACCGATATTTTTTGCATGTATTTATGATTGAATTGAGATTATTCTATTTTAAGAGAATGTTGAAAACATTAAAAACCTAATGTGGATCATTTCCACTTCTACAGTGTATATTAAATTGAAAGCCTAGCAAAGTAGTTTATCATCAAGAATTTAACCAACCCATCTCCTTGCTGGATCTCTGAGAACCTAATTCTCACCACAAAACTCTAAAATAAAATTACAAACTACAAATTGATGGACATTCCAGGAGCTGAATGGAAGCAATTGTAAAAATCAGACAAACAAAATAAAAACAGAGAATGATGATTACTAGGCATTAAGATGTGATATGGATTTGGAATACATGAATGTTTTACTTCTCAGGATTAATGTTTTCTTTATGTATCACAGAAATGTAGTAATAAAAGACGTTCAAAAAGAAAGAGAAAAAGTAAAACAATATACAATAAAGAACACAAAAATTCTTCACCAAAATTCTAAAAATAGAATACATAGAATATCAAAAAAAATTAAAAAATATTTTAATTAATTGGAATATTATCTCACTTCAGTTGTTTGTTTATTAAGGACTATGAAACATGCAAATAAGAAAATATGGTCCAAAAATACAATACTAACTCTTAAATGTTAAAACAAAACCAGAAATTAACATAGAAGATTTATATGTTCTCCACTACCATATTAGAAAAGGAAAAATTAGAAACAAAACAAAACAGTCAACATATTACAGAGCTACTTTGTTAATTGCTCTCTGGGTTCATTTTTGCTGGCAAATAGAAAACATCAGATTGGTGGTAGTAAGGAAAATAATTATCTCATAGTTGTGAAGATTGAAAAGTTCAGTATCTTGATGCCAGCCTGTGGATGGCATCATTCCACAGCAGAAAGAGACAGGGCAAGAGAACAAAAGGCCACCCAATGTCGATTTTAAAATAAACTCACCTTCAGGGTAATAAACACAGTCCCATGATAAAGACAATAAGCCACCTCTGAGGCCAGAACCTACAGAACCTAATAACCTCTCACAGCATTCACTTCTCAACTCTGCTGTATTGAGGATTAAGCTGCCAGGACATGGACTCTGGGGGGTACATTCAAGCCACAGAAATTATGAAAGTTCTGAGTGTGTGTAGAAAAAATAAACTGAATTCCTAATGCTCATAAGTTAATAGATAGGTGTTCAGCAAATAAAACAGTAAATATTTAGTAGATAAAGTACAGTAGTTAATTAGTATAATGGAAAAGATTAATAAGTCTGGACAAAAATGACAATTTAAACAAAAGTTTTTAAACTCATGGATTAACTAGCTTAATATTCAGGATAAGCAAACGTTTTATTATGTTCTACTAAGTATGTAAGAGAAGAAAAGACAAATTTGGTAAATTTTAAGAATGAACTTTTGATTTAAATAAAGAAGAAATGGTGAATATCAATGAATATGTGAATAAATGTCAGTTTCATCAATGTTAAGAAAAAATATTGTGAGACAAGAATAAGAAGCTATTTCAGACTGAACTATCCTGCAGTATTAAAATTTCTGACAATGTCTCTCTGAAAATGTCTGCCCTTAAATTCTATGTATAAATAAATGCAAATAAATTAAATATTAAATTAAAATATTAAAAATGCTTGAACGTGTAAATTTCAGACTTGAAGAAGTGTGTGCATGTCTGTGTATTTGCAAATATATGTATATGGATGGCTTTTTATAGTAAATTAAGAGTTTCTTTTACAGTAAACAGTATTACCATAAACACTGGTATATTTTACATTGAAGATATCCAGTTATGCAAAATCCAGTGTCAGGCCAACGTGTTACTTCTTGTAGTAATTAGCCAGTTTTTTCAGGTGAAAACACATCTACAGACATATTGATAGAGGAGGAGAGAAATGGACTGAAGCATAGGGATGGGCTCGGCTTTACCTCCATCACCAGGAAAATGGTCAATGAAATGGATTGGTAAAGAATTGACCTGAACCCTGATCATTTTTATATTTACACATATAAGTACATATATATATATATATAAAATATGTATGATAGGTATTTTTCAATTTCACCTTTTCCTCTAGAGATCTAAGCCATACATTTTAATTACAAGCTTTATTTTTATAGTGTTTAATTTTTTTCTCACTCACTTAACAGAGAAAATTATAAGTTTCAGTATTTTCTTAGAGTTGTTTTTCAGTTTATTTGAAACAGGAATTAAGGATATATATAAAGAACTAGACGAAGGAGTTACACTGATGTTAAAATTAGAGCAAAGCAATAAAATATTAACTAGAGATAGTTTCTCTCTCCTTTTTTAAACTCTTGGATCCACTCTCACTCTTGTCTTGCTCTGTACTGAATCCATGAGTGAGTTTTAATTTCTCCAGGGACACTGATATTAGTAAAGAAAAAAAAAATCACTGATATCACATTATTGAATTTTTGAATTATATGCTGTTCTAATTGAAAATACACTTGTGTGCATTATCATTCATCTCATTTTACATATGCTAATGCATTGTAGCTAAAGCATAGTAAAAATTACCGTAATCTTTAGAGACTTTGTTAAATTCCTTTACACATAATTCTTGCTTTTCTATTTTGAGATGCACGTAAAAGGAATATGTCTTTTCACAGACATGTTTCCTGCAGGTATTTAAAAGAATAATTTGTACTTGCGGTTAGAAACTTACTGAACACATCATTATAGGTTTTCAGTCAAAAAATGCACCATACAAAACAATTGGGAAAAAAACAGTTAAAAAGAATCTTAAACTTGTACATCAGGTCTTAGACTTGATTTTTATTTTATACGTGAATTGAAATTTTAGAAACATACACGAACAAGTCTTGGAGCTATATAATCACATGATTATGCTGCGGGGACTATATTAACCGAGGTTTATCATTATTTATTATAGATAAATTGCCTTTCTCTCATATAATTTTTGCCTGAAGAATGGTTATATAGATAAAAATATACATTTTATATATGATAATCTCATGGAAAAATGAGATTGGCGGACATGAAGTAAATAAAATCTTAATGTCAGTAATAAAGAAAAGCTTCTCAAGAAATGGTATATAAAATGGGAAATAATTACTAGAATAAATGTAGTTGTTAGTAAATGAGGAAATTGACCCAGACAAAAGAAACAACATATATTGGTTTCATGGAAAAAGAAATGAACATGGTACACTAAGAAACCCTATATTTTTTATTGTTTTCTGTTTTAGGCATTTTTACTTTATTTTTTCTTTCCAAAAGCAGAGATTTTCAATAATCTGTCCTACGTGTGTAGCTTGTTTATTCTGCTTTGTGCTTCAAATTCACTGTCAAAAATGAATTAGTACACTTATTAAAGATTTAGTTCTAACCTCATTTAGATGTGGAAAATCAGTTAAGGAAAGTTGTAAATCCTGATGTCAGTATGACTCCAGTGTTAGGTGGCCTCATGAGAACAGAAATTAAAATTAGTTAAAAATTATGTGCATACAAGACTTGATGTAATATACTGGCTAATACTACACAAAGCACTGATTTACAACTGTAAGTAATGCATACTTTAAAATTGTGATGCTCCTATTATAAAGGTAAGTTTTATACTGATTTAGAGGGAACTAAGGTAATGTCATATATATGTAAACAAATTTGATGGACAAAATTTCCAAACTATAATGAAATTGAATTTGGAAGCAGAGTAAATAAAAATGAATGATCACTACCCTCTCTGCCACAAAATTTTGCAATTCATGAGAATGCAACATCAAAATTGAAGCACATTATGTTTAGCAATAAAATTCTGGCCTGTGCATTGATTTATAACAAGTTTGGAAAGATTGGGTTATTTGTAGAAATTTATTTTTATTACTATTCTATACTTAAAATGCAAAAGCAGAAAGAAAATGGAGCCATTATCTTACAAACTTCTTGTTTGAATACAAATATTCAGGGAATTAGAAAATTGTAATTAAGTTCCATTGAAATGCAAGAGATCTGTATATTTTGAAGATGAGGATAAGAGTGGAGAATGGAGTCTCTTCTCCTGCTATCACGTATGATCATGTCTTGTATTTGAACTTTGGATAGATAAAGTAATGCATAAATCATAAAAACATTTTAAAGCTTGAAGTAAAAATTTTCAAGGCTTAATGTTGTTACATTGTATCAAATTGCTTTCCAGTGTCTGAAGTATTACAGTTAGTATAAGACACAGATTATTATGGTTAAATCATTTAAACTACATACAATTAAGATAATAAACACATATGGAATAAAAATATAATTTAATGAGAATCACTTTCATTAGTGAAATGTATTGATCTCAATATTAGAAAATAGCTGGAGTGCACACTGTTTGTATCCATTAAGGCTCAATCTTCAGGTTGCTTTAGAAATCAGTACATTGGCTTATGTTGAGTCACATACTATCTTTCCATTTTACTGTATTATGAAGTTTGAATAAAGATGGTCTATTTAAGTCCTGTGAGCTTAGACAATAGTGGTATGGCTTAGCCTGTGAAAGAAGATCCAACTTAGTATGGTTTTAAACATATGTAGTAAGGCCTTTTGTTTTCTTTCACTGGGAGAAGTAAAATTGCTTTACAGGCCCACGTTCAAACTTCTACTGCCATCTAGTTGGTGTGGTTTCTTATTGTGATAAATTTGAATTGGGAAATATAAAATATATGCTTGTTTTAAAATTCATTTGTAATCTTTTGTGATCTCCTGTTCAATGTATTATTCCCTCTTCACCAAAACCACAAACATAAAATAGAAACAAAAATTTAAATATACATACAGCTATATAATATACACAAATACACATAATTACAAATTCATAAAAATAATGACAATATTAAGACATGATCAGTGAAGTGAGACTCCCAAAATTGGGATGCTAGTTCTCTTATTTTTGCAATCTAAGTGAGACTTAGGCCGAATTAGTAAACTTGCTCATTTCAATTTCCTCACATATTAAGTGGCAGAATTATTAGTGAATACTCATTATTGTAGGTAGAAATATAAGTATTATTGTATGTTAAACAATAAGACCTCAATAAATGAGCTGTTATAGTATGTAGATAGGTATTATTTTCCGTATAACTAGATGTAGATCTGTACAGAAAACTTTTGGTTTAGTAAATCCTAGAAGCAGGCATATAAGAATCCTTTTTATAACTGTAGAATAAAAAAAGACCAACTGAATGGTTACTTCAATATTATCTTTCTTTATTATAAAGACCTTTGATATGTTGTCCATAGAAACTGATATTCCTAGGTAACTCATAGTAGAAATTATAAGTCGTTAACTAATAATTAATCTTCAGAAGTGTAATTTCTGAAAACTAGTCACTTGCCTGTTGTCTGTCAGCTCTTACATTTAAAGTGATGGTACCAAATGGAAATTCCAGTCTGAACTTTTCCCCCACTGAATCAAGTAAACTGTCACTGGTAGTGAGACCCTTGAGGTCATGGGTAGGACCTTGCTAGAGACTATTTTGATGTAGAAAAGGTGGTTAATGAATGTTTCCTAAATGAATTAATTAATGATTAATTAGTTAAGGCGCTCCATGCATATGCACTTACTAGGATTATCAAGCATATTGCAAATGAATGTGTACTAGTCATGCTTACACTTATAATTTGGACTTCTCTCCTGAATCATTCTTTAATCTAACATGAGTGAGTGAATTTTGCTTAACCATCTAAGTGATCCAAATATTTTGTAGACTGACTCTACAAAAAAAAACCATATGATATAGTAGGTGTAGAAATTTTGCCTCCTTTGATGCTGATTTCCTATAAAATAAATTTTCCAGAACCCTGTGACCTTAATAAAGGTATTGTCAGACAAAACAGTTTAGGATTGATGCTAGCTCTAGAATACAATTAGTCCAGTGAGTTATAATTACTAGTCTATAAGGTTCTGGGTGCATGTGTATGTGTGTACATGCATATGGTAAGGCAAAGCAAAGGTGTCATATTGTGACTGTCAAAGTTTCTAAGATACTTGATCAAATGTTACATTGGTATTTTTATGGGAGACTTCTTGAATTTGTTGATTTAAGAATATGATGCATTATTAATATCATACAAGACCTAGTCTTTTGTGAATCCATTTGCCAAGCATATTAAAGTATTTCTGGATTTGATGTTTGTTAATGTTTCCCATAAATAAATAAATTTCATAAGTCTTTGAAACTTAAAGGAAGTAAATAAAACTAGCATGAATGTTAATTTTGAGAAACATATTTGACTTTCCTGTTGCATAAAAGTAATGCCTATTTGGTCATATTAAAGATAAGATAAACGTTTCTCCAAAAGCATTTAATAATGTAAATAAATTTCACATATTTGCTTTACAGTTTTTGCTTTGATTTATTAAGATCTTATTGTTTGTACCCACAAATATTTTGTCTTAGTATATATACCTGTAGGAATTTTAGTAGGGTTATACAAACAGAAATAAATCAATAGCCACAATCACTCCTCCGGATTGCATTGTTGTACATTACAGTTTGTTTTACTTCATCAATCAAACTTAGGCTACTCTTCCACCCAACGACAAAGGGCAACCATCCATCACAAAGGGATGTTTTGTTGAGCAAGAGAGTATCATAAATGACTACTCGCCTCAGGAAGCATTTTATACCATTAGAGGCACAAAAGATCCCACTGCATTTTCATCTAACATAGGAGTTAAAAGACCAAGATTTATGATATATCTAAAAAGAAGAGGAAGTGCTTTTACCACAAAGTTTGGGACCTTATTGACTAGCTTAATGACTCCAGGGTCATGCTTTGAGGCCCATCAAGATTGTCACCAGAGATGAAAACTATAACATTTTTAGATAAGTTAGATTATATTTTTTATATTCCTAGTATTTATAATTTCTAATAAATTATATAACCTTAACTTCCAATAAAATGCAAGTATTTATTCCAATGAATTACTACATTATGATTTAGCTAATACATAGTTTGTAATGTTTTGAATAAAATAATTTACACTCTGGAGTTACACAGTAAGTTGTGTACTGTCTAAGGCCATTCCTAACATTGACAGTTCCTTTGCACAATTATTAAAGCTTTGACCTAATGGTTACTCATCTATTTTTAAAAAATTTTTTATTTTTACCAAGAACATGTATTGGTACATTGTATACATAATGATCATAATCAACATGGTTATTTTGTACCTGTACATGATACATCTTGGTTTTCCCCCCTCTTCCCCCTTCCCCTCCCCTCCCTTCCATTCACTCACCCCTCCTTATTTGCAACAAGTGTAGCTACACTTTACCATTTTTTCCCCTTTCATCTTACTTTTCTTTTAACCTTCTTCTTTATCCCCCTTTTCCCTATCTAGTTCTCTCTTTTGAATACTATCTGGGTATCTTCCCAGAAGAATTAAAATCATCATATCACAGTGATATATGCACAACCATGTTCATAGCAGCACAATTTGTAATAGCTAAGTCTTGGAAACAACCTAAATGCCCAACAACTGATGAATGGCTAAAGAAGATGTGGTTTTTCTACACAATGGAGTACTACACCGCCATAAAAAAGGATAAACTAGAGTCA